>CM053512.1:8578307-8620452 GCA_028627145.1 Eidolon dupreanum | reverse complement strand
GCCCTCCCAAAGATGCTTTCATCCCAATCCCCAGAACCTGTGACTACGATGCCTTATGTGGCAAAATGGGCTTTTTGCTGGTGTGATTTAGTTCAAGATCTGATGATGGGTGCTTATTCTGGATTACTGGGACAAACTCAGTGTAATCTCGAGGGTTATTTTAAATGAAAGGGAGAAGCGGAAGAGAGAAGGTCAAAGTCATAGAGGTTGAAAGATGCCAGGTTACACCTTGGAAGACGGGAGCAGTGACCGTAAGCCAAGGGATGTACACATCCTCTAGAAACTGGGAAAGGCAGGGAGACAGATTCTGCCTCAGAGCCTCAGGAAAGGAACAGGCTCGCCGACCTGCTTTAGACCTCTGTAATCCAGAACTGTGTGCCAAGGAAATCTGCGTTGTTCCTCTGTTACTGGTAACGTTTGACAGCAGTAATAAAAATCTAACATAGCCCCGATTTATGGTATTTCTAATATACCTCACTCTTAATCGAAACAGTTGCTCAAGGATTTTTAGCTCTCAAAAAAACATTCCAGAAAAAGCACCCAAGGGAAAAGAGTAAAGTCAACTAAATCTCCTATGGAAAATGGCTCTTCATTGTTCAAGGATTTCATTTAACCGTTTATTTAATATGAAGACATTTTTAAAAAGCAGTACTTTTCAAGAATGATCTAGCTTGTTCACCAATTTGTTTCTTGTTTTTTTTTTCAAAAATGGTAAAATCACAGTAAACCCACTTTACTGAGAATTTCTAATCCTTCAGTAACATCCTTCAAATGTTATCCATTTACTTAAAGTGAATGTTATATGTAGATGTACATTTATTAATGTCTTAAGCAAAATGGTGTATGCATGCATATGAAACATATTCTCTCTCTCTTTCTCATTCTCTCTCTCTCTCTCTCTCTCCCTCTCCCTCTCCCTCTCCCTCTCCCTCTCCCTCTCCCTCTCCCTCTCCCTCTCCCTCTCTCCCTCTCTCCCTCTCCCCACCCCCCATCCTCTCTCCCTCCCTTCTGAGTTTGAAGAGAGAGGCTAGGTGTGTCTGACAAACTTCAGAGGCTCCCAGCATCCCATCCCCTGGCTTACCTGTCTTTGCATAATCTCTCCCCTGGTGTGTGGACACAGCCTGTGATTTGCTTCTGACTGATAGACTATGACAGAGGTGATGAGATGTAGCTGATTAGATTGTATAAAATTGCAGCTCTTGTCTTGCTGGGGTCTCTCTCATTCCTTGTTGGCTTGAAACAGACCCATGTGGTGAGGAACTGGACTGCTTCCAAGAAGTAAGAGTGACCTCTGGCTGGCAGCCAGCAGGAAGCAAGTTCCCCAGGGATTAACGTTTACAAAGCACTACAGTGAAGCACCTTCAGCCTTGGGGTATTACTTGGACACCAGTACTCTTATTTAAAGGCCATGGCCAAGGTAATAGAAAAGAATATCTAAGCCATTTATACAACCCTGACTCAAGTCCAGCCTGGCTCCTTACATTCAGTTATATTAATCCATCCATTCATCTGTCCATCTGTTCATACAAAGGGGAGGTGACTGAAGTGTACATCATCTTCTAGGTACCAAAGCAGGCATTCTTGATGATGCCAGTTGAATGACAGAGCCCAGCCTCATTAATTTCTCATACCCTGCCTTTCTCTAAATTTTCAGGCCAGAACTGGACCTACTTTGGAGGCTTATAAGTCAGTCCTGGCTCTGCATGTCTTACTCAGCAGCCACTTACTCTGTGGCTAAATTTCATCCTAATGCTGTTGTACAGTCCGATTCACACACTTAGTAAGCGAATCTTTTTGAGAGCAGTATCTAGCATGTAACACTGTGAATATGTGGTGCCGAGTTTTGTAACAGATTAAGATCTCTCGGGTAGTCTAACTGCCTGCACTCAAATTTCAGCCACACCAGTTTCTCTAGTTGCTCGTTTCTTTACCTAGTCAGGATAATCACAGTGCCTTCCCAGGGGAACTGTCCAGAGTCTTAAATGAGGAAGTACATGGAAAGCACCAGGAACCAGCCCTAAAAGGTGTTTAATGGATATCAGATATAATTATGGGAGAAGGATCTACCCCTGGGCTACATGAGGAAGAGTTGTCCCTTAAACACCCTTGGCTGTTTCCTATCCACTTCTTCCCCAGGGGGTGGAGGGAGCTACCCCTTTGCTAAGTATTGCAGGAGGAAGTATGTATTCTTGACCCAATCCCTTGCTTCCTCCTTTCTCTTGGATGCCCGGCTTTTCCGAGGAACTGACTTCTCTGCCCCCCATGCTTGGGGCCATGTATTTGATAAGGACAGCCCTGTTCCCTTGGAGGAAGGTCAGCCATTTTCTAGCTCTGTGTCACAGGATGAGTCTACCTATTGCTGAATTTCAGTTTTAAAAACATGTATGTGATTTTAAAGAATACTTATAATGTATTTTAATACATTTAATACTTATAATGTAATATATTTTACTAGTTAAGAATCTATTTCAGGAAAAAGAGTACCAGCCAGTAGATGATTTTTGAGAAAATACATAATAACATGGACAAAGAGGAACTTTGTCCATCTCAGGTACTACAGTACCTACGTCCGGCGCCCACGAACGCGGTAGTGACAGCAGCAGGGCCCGAGAGCGGGTGGACAGTGGGTGGCAGATTTGTGCAGAGTGATGTGGGCGTGATCTGAGCAGTCCCCCAACCACTCACACAAATGGATGTGGCTCAGGAAGCTCCTGGGTGACACACGTGGTCAGTGGCCAGCAGGGTTTTCTGACTCTGCAGGTGCGTGGTGCACAAGGCTGAGGAGGGTGACACCAGGGCCTTGATTCTACAGTGCACTGAATACTCTGGAAACTCAAAACATAGAGACAGAGAGGAAGCTCAAAGGAAGACTGATATATTGTATTTCTGTAGTTAGGGTGTCCTCCACCTAGCACACGATGAATCCGACTTTTAATGTGATTTAATTAAGCTGGCGAGGTTTGAGGACATTCAGGTAACTCTTTTTCTTTGGTCTATCAACACAGTGAAGAAGTATGTGTTACAGCTATACGATGTTTTTGCAAAATTATTGTTAAGTAATTCTCTGTACATTTGCAATTGCTACACATGAGAAGGGTCTATTTGATAATGATGCTACAAATTTGAAGCAACATGCTCGTTACGAATTGCATTTAGGATTTCAGTACTTTAAGAAAGCTTTGAGAATTTGTTATGTCCCTTGAAATAACTCGTGATTATCTTGGTAGTCAAAAAATAAAATAAATTTGAAATTTTAAGGCACATGTGAGCTATAATAGATCAGAGCTGGAAGATACCTTAGAGGTAAATACTTCAAGGTTCTCATATGCAGTAGTTATTGCAAAAGCAGTGTAGAGAATTAACTAACTTTCTCAAATCACATAGCTAGTTAATAACATGCCTGAAGTCACATAAGGGACCAATGGCAGCAAACTCGAATCCAAGAGCTCTCCAGTACAGAGTACTGCCAACTCCAGTTTCGTTTCCATTCTCTGATAATTCAGAGGCTTTTTTTTTTTTTTTTACTAAAAATGAAAAATGGTAACTGACCTGAGAACGTAGAAAAAATAGGCCAGTTAATAGTTCAATGAGTCAAGTGAATATAGTCTTATCGATAAAGGAATGTGTCACTGTGGTAATCAACTACTCTTGGAAGCATATCTGTATAAATCAAGCCAGTAGGTAATTAGGAATTTTCATGTATTTCATTTTAATTACCCTTTGTTATGTTTTGCAAATTAAAATGCTCCTTCTAAGAAATTATTTCTTATTTGGATTCTTAGATTTTGATTGTAAGAAAGCACTCCTCAACCTTTTTTCTAAGATACCTATATTTAAATATTAAATTGTATGTTTAAAATATTGTGATTCACATGGATATTATTTTTATTTATTCACATCTAGAATCCCATTTTAATGGTTAACTAATCTACCTAAATTCTTATTTGATGAGTACTTCTTCATTTTCATTGAGTTTAACATATTTTTCTAAAATTTACAATATTATACCAAAAAAAAACCCTAAGAAATAACATTAAATTTTGAAGAATAAGAGTCGAGGCCATCTGGGCTATACATTAATAAAAAAGGTGCTGTGTGTAAAGGTGGAAAAAATTGATAGCGACGTGGTAATTAGGACTGGCATGAGCAAGCCCTCACAATGTGCCAGCCAGCGTATGTGTGTTCATTAAGGCCGAGGACAAACCCATGTGATAGACACTCTCATTATCCTCCACTGTACAGCTGAGAACACTGAGGTACGGAAGGTTCTATAACTTGACCAAAATCAAACAACTGATAAAAACATAGTAAGTAACCAGACTCCAGAGCCTGAATGCTTGATCTACACCCTACTACTTCTTTTTAATATAACTAGTTTATCAAATTCACTAAAAGTCCCAACAGTAAGAGTTAAAATCTTTTTATGGCTTCATTATTTAACAGATTTAAAATAAAATTATTTCCCTCTCTGAGGAAAACACTGTGTAGAAACATTCATATCGCTGCTTAGAATGTTATTTTTCCTCCTCTGTATCTGAGTTTGGATTAAAAACCCACAAACCCAAAATTAATCAAAGGAGACGGAGGAAAAAGGTGACTCTGTCACTAACATGTGTTGCTTTGCAAGAGCAAAGCGATAAAGGGAGAGGGTGCCCACTGGCTGCACACTTGATGGTTAAACAGCAGCCACTTATTGTACCCCAGTCCTGCAAGCTGGAAGTCTGGAGTCTGGTCCCGTTGGGACGTCCTTCTGAGGGTCGTGAGGGAGGGTCCGTTAGGTCCCTCTCCTTGGCTTAGAGATGGCTGTCTTCTCCCTGTGTCTATTCACAGGGTGGTCTTTTGTTGTGTGTATCTCCAGTTTTTTTTTTTTTTTTTATAAGTACAGCAGGTGTATTGGATAAGGGCCAACCCTACTGACCTCATTTTAACATATTACCTCTGTCAAGAGCCAGTCTCCATACAAGGTCCCATTCTGAGGTATTGTGGGTGGTGGTAGGGTAAACAATTCAACTTAAGACAGAGAAAGCTTGGTATTCAGTATCTCCTCATCTGCATTCGATTTGGATACAGATAAGGCTTCTGCCCTGTGGCTTCTCTGGCGTATTTTGATTAAGAACTGGAGAGACAAGAGTTTTGCAGCCCCCACCTCCACTCACACAGCAACTCAGGATGGAGAGATAGATACTCCTGTTCAAAAACACAAAGAAAAAGAAGAACATATTCGCTGTTCTGTAATAACTCTAAAACCCAGCCAGTGACACATCACTGGTTCTCTCCTCTGGATGCAGGGCCTATCCGTCCCTTGTTTAGGACCTCGTAAGGATCTCATTCTGCTCCTGAGGGAGAAGAACCTATTGTTCTGTTCTCCTTTTCTCCTGGCTGCCCCATCTGTGGTCTGGTCTTCCCACTCTGAGACTTCTTCGCCTTTTAATAAGAAATGACATAGACTTGCAGCTGACCAGCTTTGTTAGTATGCTTTCTTCTCGTATGAAGTTGGAGGTCCAGAGGACACTTTTAATTTTGAACTATTTGAGTCTCTTTGCAATCTCAACTGGAGAGTTTTTTTTTTCTTTTTTTTTTTTTTTTTGTAAACACAACTATTTTTATTTATTTTTTTAAAGCAATCTTGTTGGAGTTCACAAGATCCCTCAAAAGACATCCACAGGTAATTTAGGAATTCCTATTAGTTTTGAAGTACAGAGACATTTAGTTCATGAGAACATATTTATCTGGTTTCAAACCATTCTATAGGGATGTGGTTTTCTTTAAATACAAGAAGAAAGTAATAAATTTCTTTGTTAAAATGAAACATAGGTCTGATTTTGCTTCCCTTGAGAAAAGAGAACAAGGGGATGTGGTAGAATATTTCAATGTATATTATCAGTCAAGTATTTCTGGTTGAAAAAAAATACTTGTCTAGATTAAGCACAACGAAGAGGGAACACATAAGTGTTCAAAGGGATCTCATGTGACGGGAAGAGCAGACACTTTGCTTGGGAGCAGGGGAGAGTGGTCAGCATCTTCTGTAACAACTTCGTTTTTGCCTTGCCTCTGCTTTGTTCCTACTCTCTGCTTGCACGCCTGTCTGCATGGTTTAAGAATAGGATCTTGCCATAGCTCTCTGGATTCCTGATTATACATAGATTATACTTAGTATCTTCTCTTTGCCTCTGCAGAGCCACTTTTCTCCCTTATTCTCTCCCCGGGAGGGAAAGCTGTGTGGCCTCCTAGTGTCAGTCAAGAGACATTCTGGACCCGCCGTGGTTATGCGCCCTCATCCTTGAAAATCCACAACCTGACCTCTGTGCCGTTTCTCCTGTCTATGTCCACCAAGGTGCAGGCATCTGTTTCCTATTAGGTGGCCTGAATCCAATAATATTTCGACATAGAGATCCAGGGTCAGTGCCAGCAGAGAGCTTTGCTTCTGCAACCCAGGGTCCCAATATGAAATCAAGTTTTAACTACTCCGAAGTGGAAGAGAGGAAAAACACTACTCTTATGTCCAAAGCAAAGATATAAACAGAGATATGGCCTTTCGTAATGTACTTTACTCTCCCTGAATAGCTGGAAACATCTGGTTTTCGCTAAGAAATGTATTGAAAAATAAAGCATATAGACCTGTGCTGTATAATACTATAGCCACTAGCCTCATGCAGGTAATTAAATTAATTAAACCTAAATACAATGAAAATATAGTCTGTTGGTTGAACTTGTCGTATTTCAAGCGCTCAGTAATCATATGTGGTTATTGGTGATGATCGGGTAGCGCATATTATAGAATTTTTCCATCATTGCAGCAAGTTCTATAAGTTGGCACTGATATAGACTATACAAATTCTTAAAATATATAACACTATATAGTTGCCATTTATGGAGACAGAATTCTTCAAAAACAGTATTAGGGTCAATCAACATTTTTCTCTAAATATTATGGAAATTCTTAAAATTAATAAAGCAAATGAAAAAATAGAATTAGGTAATATTTATTGAATGCCTATAAAGTACCAGGCCCTGTACTGAGTTCTTTTCGTGGATTGGCTCATTTAATCCTCAGAAATTTATTTGATTTACATACGATTTATATGTTACCTACTAATATTTTACATCTAGTAATTGATACAAGTAAAATTAAAATCCAGCCAATCTGATTCCAAGGCCTAGTTCTTAACAGTTATGCTGTATTGCTTCCTTAATAGTTGGGCAAATAGTGAATTATTTGGGACATTTTTTTCTACATACAAGAAAGACCAAATAACCAATGTCTAGTAAAATGAGACATTTTTAATATTCTGCAGTATATATAAAATACTTCCCAATAAAAATTGTAAGTACCTCTGTCATATGAACTGAATGCCATATAAGTTTGCTTTATATATTTAAAAAAATTCCTGAATATATTACATTCTATTTGTTCTATAAGTGTGTGACTTCTTCAAAGCATGCTGTTAATTTTGGACAGATTTTAAATAACATTACTGATACAGTATTCCTTTACAATCCTAAGTAGAGCATATATGTTGTTTCTTTCTTTTTCATAAATTAACCAGTCTTAAAACATCTCAATTACTAAAAAAGTAAGAAAACAAATTGGAAATAATAGTTGATGATTTAGTTCTCTTAACCATCTTCTGGTTAGGTACAATCAAGGTCTTTGTTAGCATAAAGTAAAAGCATATGAGGAAGGGTTTTTCCTAGTACATTTGTATGGCCATGTTCAGAAACTGACATTTCATTGGTGGGTTGTGTTGTTAGTACTATTATTTAATTACATTGAAATATATGACTTGATCTTTAAAACATATTTGTCTCATAAATATGTCTTTGAAGCACTACCCACTCTATTTACATAGTATAAAAACATTTAAAGAAAAAGTAAATTTAATAATGAAATATTTTGATTTAATTTATATGGGTGGCACAACTACAGTGCATTTTATATTGTATTTACAGAGATTTCTTTTAAATAATGAAATATCTCGACAATAAATGTGTCTTTTGTACATAGAAAACATTTAATTTTTTTTTCTTATTGGCAGCAGTTTAGTTTTGCATAAGTTAATATTTCCAGCTGGGCTAGACATTAATTCAGAAAGGATGATTGACAGCAACTTAAGTATTCAAAGGCTAGATTGCACAGATCAAACCAGACTGACTTTCTTAATTCCCTATATTCAAATAGGATACTTTTCCGATACCCTCAAGAAGTTTCTGGAAATTGCAGTACACCTTTACATCTATTAATTGCTCATCATGCTGCTCAACTTGTGTGGAAAATGACAAGAGAGCTCTTTCCAGAATATGTTTCTGCTACTGTTGAAAGAAATTTATTTTTTTTAAAAAAATCAGGACAATAGAGTATTATTTGTTGTGGTTTTGAAATTTGAAGAATACTCATGACCGTATTTTCAAATATTATTTATTAATTTACTTTAGGACATTAAAAGTAGGATGGATATTAACTTTTTCCATTGTCGCAATCATGTTCCTAATTAGTATCTCTGCGATGCCCATTTAGTTCACAAGTCATACACTGTGCAGTAAAGAATTAACTCAGCAGGCCTGGGTTGTGCAAGCCTTATACATTTTAAAGAAAGGTTTATATAGTGACCAGCTTCTGAGAGATATCTTCTAAATGTTGGGAATACCATGCTCGATAAGAGTGTTTTCCTTTACCTGGGGCCTTGGGTCACACCAGGAAGTCTAAGCTAATAGTCTAACTCAAGGTAGGAGCCTTGGGCCATCCAATGTCAGTTTGACCTCTGGAGAGACTAGAGACTGAGGAAATAAGGTCAGCCAGGCAGGTGGGTGCTCCATGCCTACGTGACCAACTGGACATTAAGTCGTAGATGAGCTTCCGTAGCTGGCAGTACTCCATATAGGTTGTCACATTGGCATGACTCCACTTGGAGAAGACCACCGGAAGCCTGCAGCTGTCTAACCTGGGCTCCGCCCTATGCCCTTTTTCCCACAGTAAGTTGTAGCCCTGAGTATACCAGCTTTTCTGAGTTCTGTGAGTCTTCCTGGTGAATCGCTGAAACCAAGGGTGGTCTTAAGGGTCCCCTGAACACACACTTTAAAAGTCTGAAAGCAGTTTTAAGATCTTTTTTGCATTTCACCTCATAGGATCATAGAATGGTTGACTTCTTAAGGTCATGTGAAACGCCAAGCCCACATATTGTCACTTTCCCCAAGACTGCCAAAGGTTATCAGATAAAAATAACTCTAGTATGAGGTTTTCACTTTTTCAGTACTCGAGATGGAGTGTATTCTAAATTACATTGGCATTTCTTACACAAGATCATAATGTAGACCCATGTTAGACATTATGAAATATTATCCGTGAATTTTACTCATGTCAGGAAATATCTGTGATGTTGCAGCATTATTTCCAATGTCTTCTCTGTATATCATTGTTTTGCTCAACACTTTAAATATCAATTATATAATCTATAAGCTATTTTATAGTTTAATCTTAAATGAAAAGTTTACATAATACAAATTATTTTATTATTGTAGACCTTATTAACAATTTGTTTTACTCAGATTCATGTAGGACTCTATTAGACGATGATGATAGAAATTAAAAGGGTAAGCTATAAATGAGAAATAATGGAGAGAAAATAAGCAAGTATTTGTTGGAAAAAATGAGAAAAATTGAAAATAATATGCTACCTTACCTGGTACAAAAATTTAATCATGATGGATTAAATATATTTGTATTTATAAATAGATTTATATTTAGAGCCACATATATATATATATATATACATAAACTGATATATCCATGCAAATATATATACATATATAGAAGAAAATGAGAAGTAGTATTTTATTAGCTTTAGGAAATAGCTTCTAGAGCAAACAGTAAACTTAAAGTAATTATGATTTGATCCTATAAAACAAAAACTTTATGATAGTAAGACCATGAAACAAATTTAAAATTCAGTTAAGAGCTTAGGCAACAAAAATATTTGCAACATATGTAACAGAAAAGAAGAGTACAAAGAAGTCTTACTTAAAAAAGGAAAAAAATGAGCAAAAAATATGAATAGACTTTTCACAAAGAATAAATGTAAATATCCAATAAATAGTAGTAAAGTTGCTTAATCTAACCCTAATTATGAATATGCATTTTTAAATTTTCAACTTGAATGCAATTTGTAATTAAAATGTCTGTTTTATGATATCCTTAAAGTAGACCATTTTGAAATAGAGCTTAAAGAATGTGATAATAATTTCCTACCTCCCGGTGGGAAAATAAATTCCAGACAAATTCTGGATAGAGATACAGTTATTGATCCAAGAATAAGATTTCTATGTAAGATCTCTCAACTTCAGTTCCCTGTTTTATGCATTCCATTGATTATCAGCAAAATATAATGTTTCTAAGCTCAGCAAGATTGCTGTTTTATGTTTGGTAGATGTTTTTGTCCTTTAGAAGCATAAATTACAGTACTTAGTGTAAATATTGAGAGTGTAAGATTCAAAAGTGCCTTCTATTACATTATGATCCTTTAAGTCCTATTGTAGTCTCTAAATACTTTTGCAGTAGGTCCCTCCACCCCCATTACATGTACAAATGTAACAATGCATCTTATTTTGTAGAGAAGGAAATTGAAATTTACAGTTTAGAACTTTGTAATTTGCTGAAAATCATATAAACATTTACTGTAGAACTAGAATTATCACTGGTTTGCTTGACCTTCAGTCCCGTACTTTTCACAACATTGTAATTCTAAGAAGTCTTCATGTGTTGGCACTAAACATTTAGTGCTTGTGAAGCACTGATTTGGTTTCACTTCTAAAACAAGAATTCACTTAAAAAAAAAAGACAAAAGACAAGGACCTGCAATTGAGGTAACTTTTAGCTATAATGTCAGTCCTTTTGGAAAACATCCATGGTACGTCAAAATGAAAAAAAAATAATAATAATATGTACACCATTTGCTTACATACATACTAGACACAGTTCTTAGTGCCTTGAATTTCTTAATTAATTTAATCCTCACAACAAACCGATAAGGTAGGCATCCTTCTTATCATTCTCCTTTTATACTTTAAGAAGATGAGGCGATGAGGTGTCAAATGATTTGCCTAAGTTAACAGTGGAAATAACGACCAAGCTGAAGAAATGTGGTACGAGTGACCTTGTTCTTAAACATTATTCACTCTGCCTCTTAGATAGTAGAAATGTCTCTGAACCCCCTGCATGATTTCCTAAGCTCTGTTTTATAGCATCACGACATAGGAGCAGCCACCTAATACAGTGCCAGTCATATAGTAGGACCTTGATATTAAAACTCAGAACTCATCATGTTCTCTTGCATTTGCTCCTGTTTGTAGTCTCATCTTCCTTATGATACAGCAGGCCCCACAAAGGTAGGACCATGTCTCATTTTCCTTTGAGTCTCCTACTGAGTCAGAATTGTGCTTTATCTGAAGTAGATGCTTTTAAAACAATCGTTAAATGACGAATGAGTGAATTAATGAACAAAAGATGAAATGAATTACTATATGATTGAATAAATAAAGACTTTTTTTTTTTTTGGATAAAATGTTTAGTTCGGTACTAGAAGACTGTTTCTTAAGATGTCCCTAAAGATTTCCTTTGAACTAACCATCAAGGAAATGCAAATCAAAACCACAATGAGATATCACCCTTGGTAATTATCAAAAAGACAAAAAATAAGTATTGACGAGGATGTGGAAAAAAGAGAATACTTGTGCACTCTTGGTGGGAATGTAAATTGGTTCAGTCACCATAAAAAACAGTATGGAGTGTATCTCAAAAATTAAAAAAAGAACTGCCACGTGATTTAGCAATTCCACCTCTGCATATTTATTTGAAGAAAACAAAAACACTAACTTGAAAAGATAAATGCACTGTCATGTTCATTGCAGTATTATTTACAATAGCTAAGATATGGAAACAAGTGTCCATCAGTGGATAAATGGATAAAAAAGGTATGATATATATGATGTGTGTGTGTATACACACACACACTCACACACACAATAATATATTATTCAGCCTTAAGAAAGGAATGAAATCTTGGCATTTGCGACAACATGCATGTAACTTGAAGATATTATGCTAAGTGAATTAAGTCAGACAGAGAAATACAAATACTATATGATCTCACTTATATGTGGAATCTAAAAACAAACAAACAAGAAAGCAAAAGTCATAAATACAGAGAACAGGATGGTAGTTGCCAGCGAGGAGGGTGCCTATGGGGTGGGCAAAATGGGTGAAGGGAGTCAAGGGGGTCAAGAGGTACAGACTTCTAATTATGAAATAAATAAGTCATGGGGATATAACGTGTAATATAAAAAAGTTAATTTCCTTTGAGAAAATATTGTCTGAGTTTTTTTTTATTTCTGTTAAGGTTGTGTGTGTGTGTGTGTGTGTGTGTGTGTGTGTGTGTGTGTGTTAATGCAACTTGGGATGCTTGATTAGTGCTCCACGTGGTTGTAGATGCTTCAAGATTATTATATTCTGGAGAATTTAGTTAGACTAATTTTCCCCCTGAATTTAAATGTGGATGCCTCCTTTAGGTATTGTAAGTGAAGTTAATGAAACGTTAACTTCGAGTCCTAGTTGGGATCATTTATATGCTAATTATTAAGCAAAGGCAGTTTAAGAAACAAATATGCAACTACGCACAAGGCACTTTTAAAAACATTGTCCTTCTGGTCACTGATAGTTTGTAACTCATCTAGAATGACTTCTTTTATCCAGTTATTCTCCATGCAGGTTTTCTCAATTTTGATTACACTGGGAAGAAAGTAGGTTGGTTTACTTTCTTTCCTTCTGATTTTATGCCATTTACTTTCAGGGTACCTCACAGTTTGTGTGCAACACTAAAACAGAGGGACATTATCTGGTGGTTAATGTTCTAAGAATCTGTCACATAAATAATACTGAATAAAGAAACACTGCGGTTTAAGCCTTTATGATAATCATATTGTGATCATGATTCCGATTATTTTTCTGTTTAACAGGCATTTTTATTTTATCCGTGAAAGACATAACACCAAATACACTGCATATACCTCTTGAAAGAGTTATACTATTGAATCATTGTTAATATTGGTTTTTATTTTTGAAATTTATTTTTCTCATTAAGGAATGTTTAGTTCTACAATGTCTGTTAAGAGCGCAGCTGAAATAGTCATTGAATACAATCTAGTGTCAGGCAGAAAGAGAACTTCATTCTGCTTAAGAGAGACTTGTTTCATGCGGAGTTTTTTGCCTAAAAATTGTTTTTAAGTTGCCCATGTGAGCAAGAAATTGCCGATTGCAGGACAGAAATTAACTCCTTTCTGAAACTCGCCGTTTTCTTTGGTCGCAAAGCTTAGGGGTGAGCTTTGTTGCGTCTTGTCCACAGCAGTTGGAAGAGAGTTTTCTCTTAAATTGCAGGGACCGTTGATAACTTGATAACACAAGCTCCCTCCAGTTTATTCATTCACTCAGCAATCCTTTATTAAGGAGTGACCATGTGACTGGTCTCTAAGCGGAGCTCTGTTTTAATGTGGCTGACAGAGGGTAATGAGTGAATTTCTATAGGAAGTGACTCTTGTATCAAAATTTTCCTATCAAAATAGATTCAATATTTAACCCATTTCCCGCTTAGGAAAGAAAGGTGCAGCTCACTGCCAGCATTAATTTAATTTTCCATAAACACGCTTCTTAAGGTTGAAACACATCTGACTGGTTTTCAATGTGAAAATAAAATATGAAAACTGTTCTTGGGGTTATTTCTAAACAGAACTTGTCTCTAATCCTAATGTAACAAATGTATACATAAATCAGATTCATCAACTGAATCCTTGGCTAACAACTGTTGGAGAACGACGTTAATGTCACATGTAGGAATGCTACATTTTCTAGAATTTGACTTATTCAGCAATCGAGAAGGACTCTATTTTGTAAATAAACATACCGATGTAGGACAGGGCAAATTTCCCCGAGTTGGTGGGGAGAGACCAAGCCCTGCACCGAGAGGAGAGCCCTTGGCAGAGAGAAAGAATTCAACATGCACGCCAAAGTCAGAGTCAAAAGGAAAGTTAATTAGAAAGGGGGTGACACTCCACAGACAGAGTGTGGTCTCCTCTCAGAAGCAGAGTGAGAGGGACAGTGGGAGAGACAGAGGAAAGGCACTGAGAGGGGACCCCGAGTGGTCAGGGAATTCAGTTTATATACCTTTCTTTAGTTTCCGAGAGTTATTATTTAAAAGACTTTGTTAACCCATTTCCTTTGACGTGGACATACAGTGAGGAAGGGGGAAGGGTATGTAGCTGAAAAGGTAAGACTGTGTAGAGAAACTGGCCTTTCATCCATACATTCTCCGTGGTTTTAGCCATGGGGAGAGACTTTTGGTTCCCATTTCTTCCCCTTCACAGGTGTGGGGAATAGGTGGTTACTAATCCAGCAGAAATCTTTCTTTGTTTTGAAGGTTTCTTTCTGGCCTGGCCTCAGGGCTGATCAGCACATGGCAGTCTCTGATTGTGGCTTGATTAACATTTTAATTCTCTTGCCTCCTCCCTGCATTAATACTGCTTCTAAAAACAAATGCTATAGATAGAATGATATTTGTTTCCAAAGACTGTCCATTACTAGAGATGTGTGAAAATAGGATATTCCCTGGCAAACTTTGGGGGTCAGGACTGTAATCCACAAATTATCTCGGGATAAATGCTGAAGCAGCAAGCACTGCCTGTGAGTTTTCTCTGGGCAAATGGGAAATGGGTTAATATATAGTTTATTTCTTTTTGAATAGCTAATGCATACATAGAAAGAAGCCACAGGTACAGTTAGATGCACTTTTCAAAAGTAACCTTGCCTCCCACTCCCATCTTTTAGCCATCCTTTCTCTTCACTAGATACAAACCCACGGCCCAGTAGGTCAGGTAGGCAGTTGACAGGACTCGTTTGTAGGAGGGCATTCCTCAGGCCGGGGTTGTGGGAGCAGCGAGGGATGCAGGTAAATGTACAGGGCCATGAGAAGCGAAGACTTGAGGAATTACAGAAAAATATTTGAGAAAATCTGGGTTGAGGGATGGCTTATTTAGGGGAGAGGAAGGACGAGCTGGTACAAGAGCCAACTAGAAACCAAGAGCTGTAGTCTGCTTTTGAAGTCTCTTTTACAGGATTTTAAACATTCATCATCGTCGTGTGTGTGTGTGTGTGTGTGTGTGTGTGTGTGTGTATTTAATGTTATGTCTGCTGACTATAGTAAGATTAAACCTACATTCATTGAATGCTTATTAAGTACTAGGCATGGGTATAAATATATAAATTTATATATATATATGTATATATATATATGTATATATATATATACATATATATATATATACGTATAACTTTCAGGCATTCACTATCTATTGGTTGAAGAAAATAAATCAAATTATGCCATTGTATGTTGGAGATAAATAATTAAAAACAAATCTCCTCCCAACCCCAAAAACCTCCCACAGAAGCAGAAAAGGACAAACACAGTTCCATTATTGAATAAACATTAAACCGGAATGTGATGCATACTGCAAGCAATCTACTAAATGATCTCAAAGGCAGAAATCTTACTGTTTTATACAGCCAAATGGATAGAGCCCATGACATACATGTTCTCAAGCAAACAATAACTAGTCCTCACTAAGTGTGAAATATACCCTGTGAGAGGCAATTCTAGTTCACTAAGAGGACTTGACAGCACCATTTTTCACACATAGTTCATCCTAAATTCATCCTAATCGGAAGAACTTTTGTGTTATCCAAAGGGAAATAAGTCCTCATATCTTTATGACAGGAGGTAAATTTTGCAGCTTAGAGCAAGGCTCCGACCCTCCCAAGGAAACTGGGACTTGGAGCACTGTCTGTCTTGGATGATTGTATTTCAAAGAGATGGTTCCCAGGTCCGTGAGTAAGACATTTCTCGGCTGTAAACCTGGCAATGTTCTGTTAGGGAATTAATGATTTTCTTATTGTCTAAATTATTGTTAGTCAGATATTCTGATAACTAGCTGATGAAAGAGCTCCTAACTGATATGGACCCTGTGTATTTACGTTCATCTCTATAGGCAGATTAAGGAAAATTGTTTATCATCTGGAAAGACAATTTCACATGCTCTCGATGTTTGCTACTTACAGATAATACTAGGGACTCTATTATCTTGAACTAATTCAACATGTATTTTATTAAAGTAATTTCAAAGTAGTCGCAAACAATGAAAGTCTTAGATTTAGTCAGATTCTGAATCTGCATTTTTAATGATGCAGCATTATTATTGTTTCTAATTGGCTTATGTTTTTGTATCAACTCAGAGTAGTTTTCAAAAAAAAAAAGAATTATCCTCTAGGTCAGAAAAAAATCTCACCTAGAAATGTGAACCATTGTATGATATATAAAAGCAGAGCTGCTTTGATTGAAGATAGAAAGAGCTATAGTAACATTTCCATGTCTGGTTTTTTCATTTTCTCTTGTGAAGCATAGTTTAAAAACCATCTCCTGCAATATTCTACGTGTACTGTATTTACCTAGCTAATTTCTATTCATCCCCTGAAATCCAATTCAAGCTCGTTCCTCAGTTGTAGGTGAAGTTTTATAGTATGACATTTTACATGAAAAACAAGTGAGTTTTAGCTACCCTTGTTATATATTTATGTTATGGAGAAATATGTCAAACATAGTATAATATTGCTTGGAGCCTGATAGACTTCTCCTTTATCCATCCTCTCTCGGTTTTGTCTTTCATAATTGCACATAATTTTTGCCTGTCGTTCGATGGCTTTAATCTATATACTGAATCAACGCAATTGTATTAGAATATCTTTCTCCACTAGTGAATATAATCTGAAAAAGTTTACCTAGGAACACTGAGTAATGGTAATTAGTTAGGGATCACTCTGACACCCTCGGCTGGCATGACCTGTCTACCATTTGGCCCCCTTTCTGGTCTCCTGCTTCACGATTCTCACTCCAGGATCTTGCAGAGATTTCAGTCTGCCTCAATCTGCAACCTGACTTTCCTGGTGCTTAAGATACCTCCACTCGTTACTGTCATTTCCTTTTTTAAGTTCGAATCTTGATTCTCTTTAGTAGTGCTCGCTTGAAAAGCTTGAGACCACATCAAAGATCTGGACAGAGAACTGTATGGCCAACAAAATGTGTTAGTAGAATTAAAATGTGTTAGTTGAATTTTAATGGGTATGCAGTCATATCTGATTGTGGTTTTAATTCACATTTTTCTGATGACTAGAGTATTTTTTTTTCATGTGCTTATGATCATATTTCTTTTGTGAATTATCTGTTTAAATTTTGCTCATTTTTCAATTTTTTTTTTATTATTGAGTTGTAAAATTACTTTATATGTCCTAGATACAAGTCATTAGTCAGATTCGTGCTTTTCAACATATTGTTCCAATTTTTGGCCTTTTTATTTTCCTAACAGTGTTCTTGAAAATGAGATTCTTTTTTATAGAGTATACTCTATGTACTTTTTCTTTTATGATTCACATTTTTGGGGTTCTAATAATTCTTTGTCTAACCCATAGAAAAAATATTTTCTTGTATGTTTGTCATTTTCTTGCAGAAATTCTGTAGTTTTAACTTTTAGGTTTGGTGATATCCATTTTAAGATTTTTTTTTTAAGTATGGGGTAAGGTAAGTAACAAGGATAACTTTTTTCCATATAAATGAATTTCAGACGGTTACAGCATTATTCGTTGAAACGACTAACTCATTCAATAAAATATTCTTGGCACAATTGTCGAAGAAAATCAATTGCCCGTAGATGTACAGGCCTCTTTCTGGATTCTCTCTTCCATTCGGTTAATCTATATTGTCTATCCTAACACCACGTATTAGTCTGTTAGGGCAGCTGTAACAAAGTGCCATAAATTGAGTGGCTTCAACTTGGAGATTTGTCGTTTCACAGTTCTAGAAGCCAAAAGTCCAACGCGCTTGCCAAGGGCAGGACAGGATCTGTCCCGGGCTTCTCTCTGAGCTTCTCGTAGTTCTTTGTCTCGTGGGAGGGCAGCTCCAGTCTTCAAATGGCTTTCTTCTTGTGGACATATTTGTGCCCACATTTGTCCCTTTTTATAAGGACACCAGTCCTTTTGAATGAGGGCCCGCTCTAATGACTTCATTTTAACACAATTACCTTTGTCAACACTCCCTCACCAAATAAGGTCACATCCTGTGGTGCTGGGTGTTAGGACTTAAACACATCTTTATGGGCGATGGGAGGGCAGCCTGTCAACTCAAAACACACCACTATAACAGTTTTAAAACTGTAGTTTTATAGAGAGTTTGAAATGAAGTAAGATAATATTACCAAATGCATCTTTAAAAAATTAGCTCTTCGCAGTTATTTAAATTTATATATAGCGCAGAAGTTGAATAAACATCCTATCAGAAATTCAGAACAGTGGTCCAGCCTTGAGATAAACAGTTGTGAGTTATCATCTATCAATATTATCAAAACCATGAAATGGATAAGATCAATAAGGAAGTGAGTATAGATAGAAAAGTGAAAAAGTCCGCGGGTTAAACTCTCGCACACTCTAATCTTTAGAGAATGTAGGGAGCTGATGAGGAAACAGCAAGGTGAATGGAAAGAAAAGGAGAAGAGTGTGAAGGAAAGAAAACTGGAAAGGCACGGTGTTTAGAATGTTGAGTGAGGACAACATTTCAGTGAGACATGACCAGCTTGGTCAAACGCTGCTCATAGGTTGTGTAAGAGGAGGATTATAAATTGGTCATTGAATTTAGCACTAGAGTGTTTGTCGTTGACTTTGGTAAGTGTGGTTTGGTGGCCTAGATGTTCCTTCCGATTGGACAAGGTCAGATAGGAAATAACCAATGAGAAAAAGGACTCAATGAGTGTGGAACTCCTATAAGAATTTGTTCCTAAAAGAAAAGAAAAATGGCAGAGAAACATCAAGAAAGTGATATTCAAAGAGAATTGACATCCAGTTTTGAGGCTTATGGGAAAGATCTTTAAAAACTGATGCTGCGTGTGAGAGAGGACAATAGGTCTGCAGCAATAGTCCTGAATGATGGAAAGAGATGCATATCATGCATGGATGGAAGTTTGGCCCTTGCTGGCAGCAGAGATAATTTATGCTAAGAGACAAAGACACAGACACAAGGAAATGAATAGGTACAGTAGTAAGAGCTGAAAAGTGCTTTACTAGGTACTTCTATTTAATTAACAAAAGCAAGATTAACAGCTGAGCATGAGGGAAAGAAAGGATGTTTTGTAGGTTTAAATGAGGAAGAAAGAAGTGGAGATGAGAAGAATAACAGTATCAGTAGATTTAGGAAAGATATTATAACTGTTCAGATTAGTGGCCACTAATTTAAAATAAGGACAATCAGTAGGATCTTGTGTTTTCTTCCAGTCAAATTCCTCTAAGCTGTTAAAGACATGTAATGGATAAAGACTTGATATAATCAGAACAATACTTTAGCCAAGGGACTTCTATTAAGTAAGATAACCAGAAGAATGAAAATTTTGTGTAAGGCAATGGTTTTAATGACTGACCATGAAATTTATGCTCGATAAGAAGGACAGCTAGGAATTGAGGCCTGTAGGGCCACAGAAAAAGTGGTAGGATCAGTGGATTGTGGGATCTACTAGACTAGAGGCAGCATCTGAAAAAAGGAAATTAGGAAAACAGAAGACTGACATTAGAGTGGAAGTTTTCCTTTGAAGCCCTTACAAAATGAATCATTATGAAGACAAGATCCAGTATATTACCATGGTACAGATGTCCAAGGAAATTGATGATAAAATTCACATATAAGCATATTGTTCGATTTCAGTGTTTGTTCTTTGGTAGCTTGTAAGTTAATGTTCAACAGATTAATATTCAGAGTTAAGTAGGCTAATGCTTCAAAATTTTAATTCAATTTCTAGTTAAATCTAAATATATGACATCTGAGCTTCAAGATTGCTTTCTATTTTTTTGCTCATATTTTCTACAGTTTCTTATTGCTATCCTGTAAACACTGGTCCCTCTAAAATACAATGATATAAATTTTGCTTATATTTGTTGTATTTTCATGTTACTGTAGTTATTGACGAAGTGCCAAAAACACAAAACTGCTCTGAAACTTTCAATACATCTAATCATCTGAAATAAAATAATTAATAAATTGAGATACATACAGTCAAATAAAGATATCAGTGTCAGGGTTATTCAGATGTGTTTCAGAAAAAAAAAAAAAACTATGGGAAATGGACACCTTAATTTTATTATATCTAATCTAAATTTCTTATAATGGAATTAGAAAGTGATACTTTCTTTTATCATTGTCACTTATCTTTAGATAAATTCTCCCATTTTAACATTTATATTTGTGTGCGCACTGGGTTGTCAGTTTTACTGAACTGAAACGTATTGATTTGCCCCCAAACATTTTTCTGCTCAGCTTTTGAAATTACTTTCACTTTAAACCGTTGATATTTGTTTATTGAAAAGAGGATGACAGTAGGGGCATGGTACTTTGGTGCTTTCACGTAACTTTAAATACTTGTTGCCCAAACTAGAAACTTAAAAGAATAAAAAGAGGGTTAAAAACATGGGATTGGTTTTAAAAAATATTTGATTAATTTTTGCTAATTTTTGATCATACAGATGAACCTCGTGGCATAATATGTTGATTGCTAATAAAATCATTTAATATTCTACACATCTGCATATTTATCAGCTCTAAGTGCAGCAAGCAATCAGCGATATCCCCATGATAACTCTCCTGTGGTGCTTAGCAAGATGATATAATGCCTGATGAGCAGTAAGGCGCTCTTGAACCAAGAGGTAGTCAGCTTTCAATTTTGGTACAAAGGAAATGAGCTTGCCCTGCTGTACCAGGCACTGCAGTCAGCATGGAGCAGGCACCCCCTGGGCAAGGAAAACCAAAACCAGTTTAATCATTTAAAATATCTGCAACCTTTCCAAAATATTTTTAAAAGATGAAACAGACTGTTATACCCGGTAATAAAAACCCCTTTTCAGAGAAGTAGCCATGTCATTAAAAAATGGAATCCTTATGGATGTTGTTGTATGCAAAATAAAGCATTGTGATCAGTAGCTATCCCAAACAAACAGCAGCTCCCAGAATATTCCTGGTGCGTGTTGGTGCATCGAAGAGGGTGTATGTTCCTTGTTGTCATTCACATTAGTGGAGATACACTTGTATGCATATTTTACTGTTTAAAATGCAATATACTGTGATCTGTGATAAGACCTTGCTATATTTGTTTTTCTGTTACTAAGCCAAGAACCAGAAAGCAGTATGAGCACTTTGGAGAAAGTTGAAAGTACAGTATGATTGCATCATAGCCCTAACCATACTTTGTTGTAATTACCTAATTACTTTCCCCGAGAATATGGAAAAAGGGCAACTTACTACCTTCCTATCGTTACCCAGATTGGGGTTTGGTATATTTTAGATAGGCTAAATATCCGCTAAACAAATAATGAACGGGTAGTGCATTCTAAATTCTTTATAATTACTCTTTCCTTTAAAATTAAAGACAATTTAATAATCCACTGACCATATATATCTTACCAAAAAAGCAATGCATAAAAAAGAAAAATAATGCAAGATGACTTCTTTCATGAAAACACTTGCAGTAATTTACTCCCTACATATTTATTCAATGCCTGCTTTGTGTCTGGTACTTGGGATATATCAGTGAAAATAAAATAGACAAAATCCTTGTTTCCATAGGGTGGGAAAGGCAATAAACGCAATTAATGAATAATGTATAAGTTAGCTTATATTGGAAGACGATCAAATTTGTGGCAGAAAAAAAGAAACGGGGAGCAGCATGAGGAGAATCAGGAATGCTACCTTAGAGGGAGAGGCAGCAATTTTAAATAAAGTGGGTGGGGATAGTCTCTTTGAGAAGGTGACATTTGAGGAAAGACCTATGAAAGGTAAGGAAGTGAGCCTCAGGTCTTTTGGAGGAGCATAACTCTGAGCCAAATGTAGAACTGCTGGAGTTCCGAATGAATAATCTGATTTACATTTCAGAAAAGGTCCTGCTGGCTTCTTTGTTAAGTACTGAATAATGAGAAAGAAGAGTGGAAACAGGTAGACCAGCCAGAGTAAGTTATATAGTCAATGTGCTGCGTGAGACAGAGAGAGTAGCTGAGAATGAGTTCAAAATTTTTAGCCTCGGCAACCTGTAGTGAAAATACAATACTTTCAAAAAAATGTATAGAGGAAGTACAGTGAGCTGTGTGGTGTCTTAAAATCTGTTTATTGTACTATATCACATATAGGTGACATATTCGCTGACTCAAAGAAATTAACGTTTAAGAAAATTCCAAATCAGGGCTAAAATGAAGGAGAGTCTTGTATTTAGGCTTTGTTATAGCTGGGGTCAATACTCCAAGTTCATTTATTCATATTTTCATTCAATAAATAATGTTTGACTACCTAGTTCTAGGCTTTGGTGATAGTGCAGTAAAAAAAAAAAAGAATTCTTACCTCTCATAGCATACCTATGATTGAGGTAGATATACAATGAAAAATAAATAAGTAAACTATAAATGTTATACAGTGAAAAGTACTTAGAA
Organism: Eidolon dupreanum; assembly: GCA_028627145.1. NCBI lineage: Eukaryota > Metazoa > Chordata > Mammalia > Chiroptera > Pteropodidae > Eidolon > Eidolon dupreanum. The sequence continues at coordinate 8,597,855 of CM053512.1, read as the reverse complement.
GGAAAAAACAAATATGTAGCAGGGAAGGGGAATATAAAATGGACAAGAAAGGGTTGAAACTTTTAAAAAGGATGATCAGGAAACGCTTCACTGGGAGGTGACTTTTGAGTAAAGATGTTTAAGGAGGCGATGAGGCTAATACTGAGAATACTTGGCGAAGATCATTCCAGCAGAGGAAGAAATAAAATATGAAGACCTTCTTATCCAGGCTCTCAACAGAGCTCTAATCTGACTTTGGACATACTTATAGCCTGATGAAGGAGAGCAATAAAGATTAGTCTAAAAGATACTTTCAAGTCGACATGAGGCCATCAACACAACAGAAGACTGTAATATGGTGGCCCACAATTATATACAGGGTCACAACCCAATCTGGATTTGAGGTTGAAGGCCTATATTCTGATCCCATCTAATAGGGTGTGCGGGGGGGGCAAAAGAGATTCAGTATACTCACAGATTTGTCATGTTTAAATGAAGTATTATGGCAATAGAGTTGATTTGTAGCTGAAGTGGGCACTTACTGTTTTTATCTTTGAGAATGCCTTGATATTCGGTGTTGGACTCTTGGCCAAGATAGGGGCAGTGGATTTATGATCTGTTGTATAGGGTCCAGAACCCCTCCTGGGAACCTCCACTTGTTAGTTTCTTTACTGATGCCTTACAATTAGCCTAACTGGTTTGACAAGCCTGGCTTAATTGTGTGAATAAGGAGATTTGTAAGACCCCTCATTGAAAGCTTCATTCATTGGTGGCTGTCTTGAAGTGAAATTTCTTGCACAGATCTTGACACTTCAAGGCCATTAAGCACATTCCACATATAGAAGGTCAAGGCCATGGGGAGCTTGTGCTGTGGAGTGCCTCTCGGACTCCTGATGTGCATTCTCTGCCCGTCCACCTCCCTAGCACGTATCCTTTGCTTTAAAATAAAAAGCCATATATGAGTATATTCTGTGGAGTCTGCTGAGTCATTTCAAATATCCCAACTGGGTAAAACAATACAGGTGGCAGTGTAAGAGACAGAGCTGTCACAACCAGGGTTACTATATGAGTGCCTACATAGATCTGGGGAGACAGGGACATGTATCCAGCTGTCTCCCTGCATAGAAATCAGCTCACTCACTCCAGAAGGTCTCCAAGTTCAGACACTATTACAAACTAATTATCTTCATAGTTAGTCGATACATACTATCACATAAATTTAAATGCTTAAGTTTATTAGAAAAAGAAGCGCTATAATTTTTAACAGATATTCAGGGCATTTTTAGTTAACTGATTATGAAATAAATATAGTACTGTATATGCTGAGAAAGCTCCAATTATACTGAAGTGTCTTTTTATTAAGATTAAGGGAATGGATTTTCATTTATTTTGCTCAGTGATGAATCTCTAGCATTTATTATAGTGGCTAATACATTAGAAGATATTTAATAAACATGTGTTGAAAGAACAAATAAATCACAGTGCTTAATTTAAATACAGTACTGCACTTTATCACATCTCGTGTCTGTTGATAGGTGGATCAGGACATTTTAATTAGTTCTTAGTGACATATAAAACATCAGGAAGGAGAGATGAGGAAAAGATAAGTGCATCAAGTTAAAAAAGAAGTACATCTGTAATTAACATAAAAAATAACAGTAACTGTTCATAGATAAGTCTGGGACTAAGGTAGTAAAATGTTCCACTAAATTGTGAATAAATCACCACAGAAGCGTAAGCCCGCACGTTTTGAAAATTGCGTTCCTAGGCATGGTCTCACCACAATTCCCCACCGACTCTTTTGAAATAGTTGAACGTGTATTTGTGGATTAAAGTAGATATTTATTGCTTTTCAGGCACCCTTGTTTAGGAAAACATGCTGAAATTGCTCTTGGAGAATGACCTATTTTTTTTCACATCGGATAAGACCACATAGGGCAGTAGAGAAAAGTGATTGCTCATTGTTAGCCTTGAAGACACTGAAAGTTCTGAATCATGTCCTTTCTGATGCTGGGTTTAAAATTTCTGTTTAATTCTTTAATTCCTCTTAGGTTCTTAAAGTAAATGATATTAGAATTGCCAGTGTCTTTTGTCTGCAGCCAAATAATCATATATGTTAGAGAAATATGCTATATAAGATACCCTGTAAGATGTACTTATTTTTCCAGCTTTACAAAAAATGAAATAGGGAAAGGTATAGCTTATGACTAAGGGAGAAGATGTAAGTTTTAAAAGGTTCTTAGAATTCATGTAGATTATGTCATGCCATCACAACATGCTTCAAATAAAATAATGGGAAGCAGAAAATTTCTGCCCCTGAGCCCATTTATGGTTGCTTCTGTTGGAGAGGAAAAAATTTCTCTACCCTACAAAGATTCTTCCGGCTGGGCTAACAATCAAATTGGCATGAGATACATTGAGAGGAAAAAAACAAATTTAATTTCATACGTATGGGAACTCCACATACACTAGAGGTTCCAAGATGGAAAGGTAAAATGAGGTACAGATGCCAGGGAATGGGATAAGCCTGGGGCTCAGAGGGGAGGCGGGGAATTCACGGGACGATACGAAGAGATGTTCAGTAATTAGATGTTTGCCCTGCCATACAGATAGGTCGTAAAAAGTTGTTTCCGGTAGTAACTCATTGTGGGCAAGGCCCCCCAATTTACCTTCTTTATATACAATGGAACATTGTTCAGCCATAAGAATTAAATTTTTATATATCCTACCAAAAAAAAGATAAAAGTTTTTCTTGGGTCTGCAGGGTCTCCATTGCCTTTAACGCAATCCTCATGCCTACGTGACACATCTTGGGGAGGCCTGTTCTGAACCCCTTTACTGCCATTTCTAGCTCTTTCTCTGTTTAGGATTTGACCTCAAAGAGTCAAATCCAACACCAAATACTGTAGCTTGAACTTTCCTCAGTGCCACATGTTAATTCAAGCCCAAGGCAGGCCTTTTCTAAATAAAATTGGATCGCTTTAATTGTTCGTATTCCCAGTGTTTCAAGTATCCTGTATCAGGATCCCACGTTGTGATGCGATTTTTAATAAGAAATGTACGTTTGGTCCTTGTCCCCTGTTCAGCTCAGCTCCTAAAACCCTCGATATTTCCAAAGCATTGAGAGCAACAAAGGTGTTTCGATATTCATAACAGGCCCCTTGAGTCTATGTTAATGAGATGACTTTTGGGAAGCACCTAAAGATGGGGGCTGGTTGCCAGGGAAACCAACCATGTGACTAGAGGGTTGGAACTTTAAGTGCTACCCACTCACCCCACTCCAGACCTCCAGAGAGGGGAGAGGGGCTGGAAGCTGAATCTGTCTCCAGTGGCCAGTGATTTAATTTCTCATGCCTATGGGATGAAGTCTCCATAAAACCCACAAGGGTTACGTTTGGAGAGCTTCTGGGTTGGTATTCGCGTGCAGGGCTGGAAGACTGGCTCGTTCCTTCCCACATACCTTTCACCGTGCATGTCTTCCATCTGGCTGTTCTTCAATTACATCCTTTTATAATAAACTAGTTATCTAATTAAGTGGTTTCTCTTGAGTCTTGTGAGCTGCTCTGGCAAATTAATAGAACCCGAGAAAAGGGGGTCATAGGGACTTTCGATTGATAGCTGTTGAGTCAGAAAGAAGCACAGGTGACAACCTGGACTTTTGATTGGTATTTAAAGTGAGGGGCCACAGTCTTGTGGGACTGCCCCCTTAACCTGTGGGATCTGACGCTGTCTTCAGGTAGATACTGTCATAATTGAGGTAAATTTGTGGAATACCCAGTCAGTGCCCGCTGAGAATCGGAGGATTGCTTGGTGAGGGGAGAACCCCCATACATCAGGTGTCAGAAGTGTTGTGAGTGCGGTAGCAATGTGAAAGCAGAGAGACACACAGAAAGAGTGGGTCTTCTCCAAAACATTGGACACATTTATGTATTTTTTCAACCAAAGTGCTTATGTTTGCTGACCACCTTTTGAGATTCATTTACATTTTAAATATGTGATTTCCTTAGTTATTAAAAGTATTTAATTCAACAGTGTTAAAAATAGTTTCCATTTTTTTCTCTCAATTTTTTATATTTCTCAATTCTGTCCACGCATCAAAAGATTGTATAGCATATGTGGCCTTGTAAACCAATACTTTCAACTCAAATACTATGTTTCTAATTTAGCAAGCATCAAAAATAGTTTGAACAAAAATTTCAAAATGTATTTTCTAACTTCCAGTTTTGGGAGTTCAAATTTCCACCAGAACAAAACGAAACATCAAGGAACATTTTAGTATTTATGGTATACTGTAGCATATTATGAAATTTATCTTTTTAGGCTGTGGAACATGAACTTGTGTGTGTGTGTATGTGCGCGCGTGCACGTATTTTTTTTTTCATTTGAAAGTACCCACTCCACTATTTTTCTAGATACTAAGGGACTGTCTTTTGAACAGTTTCTAGAATCAGCCTCACCCCAAACTACATAGCATACTCAGATCTGATATTTCACACAAAGTGATATTTTTACTGCAGTTGTCTTCAATACACTATCCCAGTACTTCTGCTAGCCCAGACTGATTGTACCAGCCTAAGAAGCTGATATAAAGAAGTCAGTAATTAAACTATCTAGTTGCTGAAAGTTGCTCAAATTCCTACCTAAATAAGATTGTGCTGGGTCTGCTGTTTTCTCTATTAAGAATATGATTTGGGAAAAGAAAGTTGGTGGAGGTTTAAGAGAGTCCATGCAGGAACCAAAATTATGAGCAATCCAAACTATGAGAACACTGAAAATACAAGCACAAAAATACTATTACATTCCACAAAGTTTTAGAAACATTTACTCAACAGAGTATGAGGAATTTGGCTAAAAGGGTTAAAAAGGTTGAAGTAGAGAAAAAGAATAAGACGTTGTGTAAAAGCAAAGCTTGTGAGTAATGACTCGATGATGGGATGGTGTGCCAGTTATCAGTTTATGGCCTCTTAGCGCCAAGTTCACCCTTGGTTGCCTGCTCTGCAGTAATGGAAGTCAGCCCTGTAATTTTTTATCAGCTGGCACAGTATTAAGCCTTTGTTTTAAGGTTTCTTTTTCTAATGTGCTCCTCTTTCCAGGTTCCTGTGAGGTGTGTGTGTGTGAGGAGGGTGGGGTGGGGGAGGGGGAGGGATGTGATTTTTCCAACACCAGGCTCCTCCAGTGCATAGAGGGCAGCTGCTTCCTCGGGCATCTTAACATCAGAATGATGCTGGGGACTCATGCGAATGGCCTTCTGTCAAGTACCGATATATGGTACCTCTCCATGGATGGCTTCCCTGGCATCTCAGAATTTTGCCAGCATAGAATTTTTACATATTTCTCCACCACCCACTGATCTGCAGCTGCACCTTCTGCAATGAGGTCTTTATTTAAGCCCTGGGTGGGGCAAGGGGACTCTTGCTTGAGTGCTTTCTCAGCCCTAGGGTTAGTGGCTGCTCCTTATATTTGTTATTTTGTGTGTGTGTGTGTGTGTGTGTGTGTGTGTGTGTGTGTGTGTGTCTGTTTTTATCTCTTAAAGCCAAAGCCTCATGACTCCAATCCCCAACCTAAGTTAACAATTCTTTATATTAAACTTTTCCTGTTCGAATTACTATATATTTTGTTCCTTGATTGGACTCTGACTGATACAGAAAGGAACAAAATTGCTCATTGAATGTCCGCCATAAGCCTTGCTTAGGGGATAAAATTTGATCCATGCAGGAGATTCTTATATATTTCTTGTTACTATTATAATTCCAGAATAGTACATATGGCTTCTCTGCTATATGACATCATATTTATACGTATTCACATCTCTTAAATCAAGGAAGAAAGTAGAAGGAGAGAGAAAGATCTAACTTTGCAAATATTCTCATGTTTTATTAAACACATTTTTTTTTTTTTACCATCACATTTCTTAAATTGTCAGTGATTGGGAACTCCTACGTACAACCCCAGATCTTCAGGCTTCTCTTCTTCTTTACCTGGGAGTGTACCTGATGGATTCTTTTCTAATTTTTCAGTAGTTCTTGCCACAGCAGACGTGGTTGGGCCAATGAGGGTCTTTCCAAGGCTGGAAATTCGCAGCTTCCTGGAGAGTAAGCACAAGCGTCTGCATTCAGCCCCACTGAAAGCAAGGGTCTGTGCTGATTGGGCGGTGGGGTACAGAGGCTCAGCTAACCTTTGCTAAAACAAAACCCCAAACAGATCTCTTCTAGTCCCCCAAATATGCAGATATTCTGTGGATGGTCATTATTTTTGCAGCATCCAAACGCGAATTTGTTTATTCCTCCGCACCTGGCTTTCTTTGTTTCAGATTTGAATGCCAAAATTATTATGTGTACCTATATCCCTTAGACTTTCCCAGTTTGCCCCTGAGTTTGGGGCATGAGTATTATTTTGTCCCCTGCCAGGAGTATTACCAGAGCGACCTTATTTTCCTCTTCAGTTATGATTAATTTCACCAATGGAACAAATTAGAAAATATCTGGACACTGGTTATCTCCATCATTAATTGTTTCTGCATATCCATTTATGCTCTTCTGATCTTTCGTCTGAATCCATCAACATCTGACAGATGTCTTGCTTAGTCCTTGTGTAACCCATTCAGTAGCCACCTTGGCCTAATTGTGGCTCTGAAGCAATTGTCTGCAGATACATCAATTAGTATAATTTCGGGTCTAAAAACAACCTCCGGTACCAGCTTTTCAGGTTCACATTTTTAAATGGCCCATTACTGATTATAACATATTCTGACTATAATTCAAAATTTATAAGTCCTTTATCTTTCCCTGACAATGTAGCTGTTGAAAGAAAGTATCAGGCTGTTAATTGAAGCTAGCCTGCACCAGCAGTTTAAAACCTGAAGGACGGTAAGAATTTGGTTTGATTGAGAACTGAGGCAGAATTTTTAACTAATTTAACCAATCCTGATATTGACGTCCATGCTCTCTCTCCAGATGATCGCAATTTCCAACTAAATTATGGGTTCTTGGAAGCTGGATGTAATGTATAATTTTCACTTTAACACTTCCGGCAGGATAGTTTTAGATGTCCACAATTTAGTGAATCCGTATTATGCTGTACCAAGTTTCAATTTCCTATCTAGTTCCTATAATCTCTTGATGGTCAGTTATCTTCAAGTTTGCAACTCTAAATTCAGAATCTTTTCTACACTTGTATTTGGCTTTCTTAGGTTATGAAGAACCACTCTTTCATGTTCTTCGACAATAATTTTTGGTCAAGGATGCTGGTGGGTTTAATACCTTTGGTCATAAAAGTTGGATAGCAGGAAACGAAAATCGTTGCTGAAGAAACCCTTAGTTTCTGTGTGGATTCACATTAATGGTCAAAACAATTTAAATGGAATTTCATTTGCCTTTAATCTCTCAAAGAATACATACCCTATTCATTATACAAACAACATCCCTCAAAAACATCTCTTACCAATCTGTATGCCTCCTGTAGTTATTCTAAACCCCCTAATTGGCAAATCTTTAAATTCTCTTAGTTGTATCCTCTTCTAACTTTTCCTTTTCCTCTCTTTACTGTTTTCCATATTTCTTTATTTAACAACTAGGCTAATTATTTTTTCCTTTGGGCCGGATTAGTAAGTAAAAATATGTGAATGTTCAACACTGACATTTTTGCCTTGTTGCAAAATAACCCACCCTTATTTTAGTAGCACACTTTTTATTCTTATTGTGGTAAAATATAGGAACCTTTTTGTCACCATGTGCTGTGACCAGAGTCACACATAAATACCCATTTTGAAAAGGAATTGCTTGTAAAACACATCACCATGTGAAGTAAATATTTTTTATAATCTATACCATTGAAGTACTTTTGCAGGAGAAAATTAAGGTATTCTGCTTTATAAATCAGAATTTTTATTCATCTGAGAAATGCAATCTAGGAATTCCCATGGACCTAAATAGTAAACAGCTAGATTTAGAATATAGTCAGTGTCACAGAGATAGGTTTATGTTAATTTGCAGTTTTCCATGGGAAAAAATTAGAATCCTACCCTATGAGATTTCTGTCTCATCTTTGAGCTACTCTTAGTTTTTCCAGTGAAAGAAAGCCATATAATTAAATTTGTCTAGTTAGGGATTTTTTTGTGTGTGTGTGTGTGTGATGGACTGTTTGTATCCTTCCAAATTCATATGTGGAAGCCCTGCCCACCGGCGGACGTGGTAGCGTTACCTGAGGTCCAGCTGCTTGCCACCCAGTAACTCGGGGGATGAGAGTTTGGTAGAAGGAAAGCAGGTTTATTCAAGAGCCGGCACCCTGAGAAGACAGTGGACTGCTGTCACAAAGGCCGTCTTGACACTTCAGTGCTATAGCGAGAGTGAGGAGGGAATTCCAAAGCCATCTATCTCATCTTCTCAGCTATGGCTTGTTTATCAGGCCACCTGGAGAGGAGGCAAGTGCCACAAAGGAATTGACAAGGAGGAGGCTGGGGTGGCTCCTCTTTTCAGTCCCGGTTAGCAGGGTGAACCCCCCTTCGCAGCCCTCTCTGATAAGCACCCCGGAGCTGGTCCAGCGGAGGGCTGGGGAGGGTTTTACGGTTCATCTTCTGGCACCAACTGGTCTGAGGACTCAGCGAACTCCCTCTGAGGGCTGCTCCTGGAGTTCTCAGTCAAGTGAGCTGTTTGTCTCCAAGTTACACACTAGCTAGCAGGGCGATTATATCCCGAAACTAGGAGAGTGAGATTGAGGGACAGAAAGGGGAAAAAACAAACAAACAAACAAACAAACAAACAAACAAAAGACGGTTATAATCATAAGACTACAATGAAACCACAGCAAGCACAGTTAGACTCCCCAGTGTCAGCTCCTCGTTTCCATTTCTGTGGACCTGTGGTTGATCTACCTGTAGTGGACTCGTGGGGCAGTGATTTATCATAAAACGCTTGAACTCGCATGAGACATGGTGCTCAGTTCCAAGGGGCGTTTGCTTTCTAGCTGCCGAGGCCTGCCGATGGAGTTTAGTGATGACGGTCACCTTGAACATTCCAAGAGAGACTGATATTAACACGAATGCAGTTAAGCCGAACTTTACAGGTCCTCCTTGGACACGTTTTATTCCCAGTGGTAATCCAAGAAAGAGACCGTGTCAAGGAAACGAAGCCCGTGTGCAGTGAGTGTGCACACTCACGGTCCGGTTACTCTACAGGGTTTGGAGGCGAGGCCTGTGGGAAGCAGGTTTAGCTCAAGTCATGAACCTGGGGACCTCGTGATGGGGTTTAGTGTCCTTAATAGACAAAGGAGAGAGAGCAGAGCTCTCCCCGGCTCCACGTGGTGAGAATGTCGCCACCTGTAAGTCAGGAAGAATACCCTCGTCGGGATTGTCCAGCCTTCAGAACCATGAGAAACAAATTTCTGTTGTTTAAGTCACCCGGCCGACAAAAACCAAGGTACTTCATATTTAGAGCAGTTATTCTATATAACAGACCCGTGGAAAAGAACATTACAGGACAGTAAGAGGCTATGTGTCCTGTAATGTCCAAGTCAGGAATTCATTGTTTGGCATCGTCAGAAACATTGGTTCCCCATCGAGTGAGCTTGCTAACGTATTTTTAAAAATCTATTGGGGATAAGAACAAAAACCTTTCTTATTTTGATTTACAGTGAAAAAAATCAGAGAGGGCTAATTTTGATTTAGATTCTTAAATATCCTTCCAGTTATTGTGAATTTGCTACTGCATATTGGCTGATTTTATTGTTTTAAAGAAGTTCCTTTCAATGTGATTGCTATTACACTGTTAATGATTTGAAACAGGGAGCTTGGCCCCGGCGCAGAAGATGGTAAATTAATGAACCTGATGCAAACAATTTGGTTCTAAAAGTTGATGTTTTAAATTATACCCTCTGGCTAAAAGTTAAAAATTTTGGAAGGGCAAACTTGACCCAAATGCAATCTTAACAATTTGTGAGAAAAGAAGTAATCTTGTCCCCACCACACTTCCTTTCACACTGACAGAATTGATTTGATAAAAATAAAATCTAATTTTGTCCCAGATTTAAAAGTTTCCAGCTCCCCAAGTGATTCCCAAAACCCTGACGAAGTTTGTACTTGTCTTTAGAAAGAACAAAAAGGACAATGTCACAAGTTGTGCGTAAAACTAAATGTATTCAATTCATTAGACTACCCTGTGTTTTTACATCGTTTTCTATTTTTGTGATTTTTAAAATGACTTTTCAGTTGTTGAAATAATGGTGATAATAGATTATTATTTCTTAGTATATTATAGTATATTATTTCTTAATTTGTAAAATTACAAAACTGACAGTATTATAGGTTCACTCTCATATTTTCATTTCTATTTTTTCTTTTCTTTTTCTTTGCTGTTTTTTAAAACTATCTTTTCTGTGAATTCAAATTGTTGTAATCACTGGCCTAGTCAGTGAAATTAAAAATCCTCAAGAATGATGTTCAAGGCCTCAGTCTTTTCCAGACCTACCTTTTAAATCTCTAAACAGATGTATACCATTCAACCATATCCAGCTCTTACTCTTCTTTGTCTTTTATTTGCTATTCCTTCTAAAGGAGCTTTCCTACCTGTGTCATTCATATGCATTGAATTTTCTAAAAAAGTATAAATCATACTTCAAGACACTAACATCTCAAACGCTTTTCAACATCTTTCCTCTCTTCTCTCAATACGGGCTATGACTGCACTTCCGTGTTGCATTTTTATTTTTTCGCATTGCAATACTTCTGTGATTGCATTTACCATGTCACATTGTAATTTTCTAAAGCACTTGGCTTCCATCACACGGCCAGCTTCTTGAGAATTAGAACCATGCCTAATTCATTCTTGCATTTTTATTTTCTAAAATATAATGTATATGACAGTCATTTAATTACAATTTCATGCATGAATTCCTGAATGAATGAGTGACTGAATGAATGACTCATTATAGCTACCACTAGCTCTTGATGAAACGATCATGCATGCAGCTTATTTGCTAATTGTACAAAGATGAGATTTAAATGTTTACATTATTTGGTCTCAAGATTTTCAACTGTCTGTGTTTCATCAGTTGTGGAGCTTTATAAAATCTGAGTTTGCTCCTCAATCTTAGAGAGTCTAAGCTCTTGTTTTTTGGGTGCATTCTAGTAATTATATATTGGTTCCTTTATTTGTTTTAATTTTTACTCATGATTCTAATGTGCAGTAAGATATTGAGAACAAAGCGAATCAGTAGCTTCTAAATCAAGTCTAGTAGTACAATTGGCTGAGTATTAGGAACTTTAGAATGCAATACATTTGATTAATTGTAGAGTGCCAACTTGACAATTATGCATACTTGCTTTGCATATGATTTTATCCCAATTTAATCATATCAGTAAAACTTAGTCTCAGGCAGAATTTAGGACATTTGCCAATATTGAGGACATTATTAACTACCACCCTGACCTTGAAAACTTGCTAGTGATGGACAAGGTGACTAGTGCATATGATGAGGTTGGAGTCTACAACTACAAATAAATTCTACACTGATGTTTGTGCTACAGTATCTATATTGTGATTTAGTGAGGTTTTGATATCTTCAGCTCAACCATAGCTTCGCTTGAGTGGGGAGTATTGCTGTGATTTGATTAATCTCGTGACAGTTTGTGGTTTCATTTTTTGAGAGGGACAGTAAAATAAGATTTAGTTGTAATGATATGTACAGTATAGAGTTTCATAAAAACCTTATCTCATAAAATGCCTGAATAACTTTCCAAGTGGTAAGAGAGGAGGAAAAAAAATAAGAATTTATGACAAAAATAATAAAGGAGGTTCTGCTATTGAAGGCCTGCTTGGACGGCTGAAACTGCAAAAGCATGCATTAAAGCGGAAACAACCCCGATGAAGCTGCCTGTCTCATATTACAGTTCTTTCTCCTTACTTGATTTGTGGACCAGCATCCATACAGATATGAGGTTCCCAGCATCTTTGTCCATGTGATTATAGGCTTCTGTGTCTTGGTTTTAAATCATTATGGACAGTTACTGGACGATTCATAGAACTGATTATTGTACATGTAACGTTTTTATGACTTTTATGGATATTTTAGCACTTAAAATTATATACTCAAATATTAAACATATGCATTACAACAAGGATCCGATATTTAGCATAAGTATTATTGATAAGTGTAAATACTGCGATAAATAACATATTAGGTGATGTGAAGCTGCAATAGGGTTTCTCAGCCTGGGTTCCCATTTAACTACTTGAATTGTAGTTATGGGTAGTTTGTATGATCAAGATACCAAAAAGAAGTTACTTTTGTATATTGTACAAGATCCCAGTACTCACAGTGATAGTACATTCCCATTATCAAATTATTAGACGTCTTTCTGATTCCTATGTAACAGCGAGCAGAAGCACTACGCTCACTTGGCTGTGCTTGTGCTCAGCTTGCGAGGCCATAGAAGAGAAGCGTTTATATCATTGGTAAACTCAGATTCACGTAGCGGAGGAGAGAGGAGGCCGATGGCATCAGATTCTCCCTCCCAGCTACCGACCTTTACCTCCCCTTAGGTACCACTGACTGACTGAGGAAAATCACAGGAGCAAAGGAGCTCTGCCTTTGTGAAAGATAAGGCAGAGGGAAAGGTTAATTCAGAGGGAGGAATTTTTATATGTTGTAACTGGCTTCCTCCTTTGATGCTTCGCTATTGTTGCAAGCATTGTATAATGTGGATTGTATAGGTTAGAAGTGAACTGTGTTGTAAGGTTTTCATATTTTTTGCAATTTTCACCTTTATTTACCATATGCTTCTGTTTTTTTTTTTGTCTGATTCTCCCCCGCCTTCATTTTTTTTAACAAATATTTTTGAGAATTGAGTGTATTTGGTTTTGAAAACGATGTGTGAAAGAAAGAGGAAGAATCTAAGTCTAAGCCAGTGAACAGTCCTAAAAAGGTTGCCAATGAAAAAATATCATCTTTTGAGTCATTTCAGAAGTCTACCAAGACACACGCACACTTACAGAAGCCTGCCATCACAGTGAAATGTCTTATCCAGAGGCTTTCCCTGGGTCAGTATTCCACATTTTCTGTTCCACTGTGGGTCAACTGTGTAAGTCCACTAGAAATGTAGGAATGTCTCTAGCAAAATTGAAAATGCACCTCATTACAAGTCACGACTGTTGACACATAAAAGTGCTGATTATTTTAAATGGGTATTAGAATCACAAAACAAACTAAGGTTTTCATTTTAAAAAGTCACTTTAATGAAAAGTCTTAGGAAGCAAGTGAATCAGGAGCCAAACATATTGCTCAGAGAAGGAAAAGTCACACTGTTGGTGAGCACCGTGCCGGTTTGTAAACTTATAGTGATTAAAACACCAAGACAAGATACTATATGGGAACGTGGAAAGGTTCCACTCTTGAACAGTCATAGATGTGACTATCATGCTGAAGAAGTTTTAGGTAACAATCTGAAAAACAACAGCTTCTTTACCAGGTAGATATGTCCCGAGATTTCCCCAGTACACGTCATGCTGTAGCCCTTGTAAGATTTGTGAATGACGGTCGGAATCAAGATTTTTTTCTATTGCAAAGGGCAGACTGAAACATACAAAGGCTGAGATGTTTTTAATGATTTTCCTCTTATCAGCAAACAAAGAGTCAGTGTTAAAGGGACTCTGCTGACATCTGTGTTGATGGTACCCTATCAGTGCTTGCTTCCCTGAGAGGTTTTTATATCTCTTTAAATAAAAGAAAATCTTGATGTTGTCACAAAATGCTTTCTTCATGGAGAAATACCGGTGACAAGTTCTCGGGGGTGAAATTTTTTTTTTTAAATTCTAAACAGTGCAACAAAATGCCTTTATTAAACAAAGACCAGCATACCTGAGAATATTTTTTAAATGGATGTACACCTGGTCAAGTAGCACATAAATTTGCTACCCACAGAAATCTGGTGGCTTCGGGGATGGATGGTGCTCAGCAGGGTGTTTCAACAGCTAGGTGAATTGGAAAAGTGAACTAAAGAAAACAAAAGACTTGATTCAGTGGAGAATTTCAAGACGCACTGTGGCTGTAGAAATCGGTCTGCGTAGCAGATGTGTTTCCGCATGTGGACCAGTGCAGCAGACTTCGTGAGATCTTGCAGAAAATGTAAAAGGAAGCGCAGTCTTTTGAAAAAATCCTCTGCAAAAGGAAAGGAGAGTGTTTCCACTCCTGCTTGAACTTGGGTGTGTGAAAGGGAATCAGCAAGTCTCAGGGTTTGTTGAAAACGGTGCGGACGAGGCTACAGGGGAGAATTGAAGCAGCGTATACTTCCCTTCTTGTGCAAGGATGCAAATGGGTGAGGGCTCCTTTTTCTGAATTTTCTGCTCAGACTGAGAATTAGACTCTGAGAGAACAGGGAGAACTTTGTGAGCTGTAGTGTCATCATAGAGTGAAGAGAAGATTTGCTAATCTGCCCCGGCACAAGTTCTGGAATTCTGTGAAAGTAGGGTGTTTTGACACTCACAAAAATGCAATAAATGTTTTGCTGTAGTTTTCAACATCTTACATATGTGAACAGGCATTTTCTTGTTTTACAAGATTAAAAGCAAGGAAAGAAACAACTTTATTGTAGTTCTCTATGCTCAGTTTCTATCTAAAACAGTATTTGTGCAACAACAACAACAAAAACCAAGGACAGGCGTTGTAATAAAAAGAAAAAGGTAAATTTCAGAAACAAAGAAAGAGGCAAGGAACAGACTTGCCCTCAGAGCCCTTAGAAGTAATGAACTTGATTGATACCTTGAGCCTGGACTTCTAGCTTTCAGAACTCTAAAAGACTGTATTTCTGTTCTTTTATGCCACCCAGTTTTGTTACAGCAGCTCTAGATACAAATTAAATAATTCTATACTTTTTATGATGGGCTTTATAATCTGGCTCTGCTCTATCTTTCCATTCATTTTCGTAGTGAATGTTGCCTCGTTACATGAGATTTCTTTTGGTGTTCAAATAAACCCAGCCATTTTTTCTGCCTGAAGTTTTCTGATATCTTGTTTTCTCTGTCCAGAAAGTTCTTTTTCTCACACTCCAAATGACTGGCTTTTACTTGTGGATTTTCTCATTCGTTGCTATAATGCTAATCCTATTTCAAACTATGTAAATATCAGGACCTGTGCTAGTATTAAGGCTATTTGAGTTCACACCACGAGTCTACTGTTGAAAATTTTAAGTGCTGCTAGGAACCAATAAACAGGTTTTTAATAGAAGTTTAAAGAATATGGAATAATTTAGAGGCAAGCTAAGTATTGAAAAGTAAATGTAATCCGGCTTGAGAGCATTTCTAATTTTATTTTTTGTTCTAATAAAAAACTTTCTACCAAGTCAAGTACAGTGCCTTTGAGCAAAGAGACCATTTTTCATCCCTAATATGTAGCATGGTACCCATATATGATAGGTCTTCAATAGAGATTTATTAAATTCATAGTTACTTAAGTGAATAAATTAGAGTGATATTGCCTTCTATGTATGCATACTTTCCTTTGTCATGGAGAAGTCACATCATTATCAATAATTATGCTGTGAATAAATATTAATACTAATTATTATGATTTTTTTTCACTAAAGACATAAAATAGCTCAGTTACATGACCAGAAAGTTCTCTAATAATTAAATATTTATTTCTGGGATCAAGAAATGTAGGTGATGTAGTAATTATTGTATTAATAACTCTATCAAGTATTACAAATAGTATTCAAATATTCAAAGTATCAATCCATGCTACAGATACAAAAATACACAACATGAAAATAAGCTAGAATTGTCATAGTGGTTTTCTGCTTCACATTGCTTTCCCATAGATTTAGAGTGGAATTTGATAAGATTTGGAAAACTGGCAAAGTTTCCAAAAGATCACAGATAATTGAATGATTTTATGTATTTTAAAAATTAGTTCCCTATTCTTGCAATTTTCTACCACTGGAACTTGCTAAAGTTTTTCTAGATATTTGCACTCACAAGCAATTTTTTTTTTTTTTTTGTAAATTATTATCATATCTTTGGACATATCTATCTTTGAAAACTGATGGAACACTAGGTTCTGAAATTTCCAATTATCATATAAAAATTGAAGCTCATTTTAATATCTCCTGAGGCTTGTAGTAGTTTGGCAGCCAGTCAATGTCCTACATATTGACAAATTGACTAAGGACTACTCCGTACAATGTTTAACTATTTCTTTACTTTCTGGCTTGTTAGGAATAATCTGCATTGCTTAAAAGAGATACATTAATGGAAATCAAAACATCTGTTTGACTCTGTATTCAAAACTAATAAGCATTTCAGTAAAGCAACCTCTATTACAGCAGTATTTATGTTAGCTTTACTGTTGTTTTTACTATTTTTCATTGAAAAGCAAATTAATTGCATTAAATATTTATGTAAATCATATTACACTTTATATTTTAATTTAATATATTTTGATCTAAAATATCTGTAGTGAAGATACACTAATAACACCTAGAAGAGCCAAAAGAAAATTAGAAAAGAAAACAAGTTTGCAGGCTATATACTATCTGATTCAAGACTTTGTAGAAAAGCTACAGCAAGCAAGATAATAAGGTATTGACTTGAGAATGGAAAAAAAAAATCTTAATGAAACTGAACAAAAAGTTTGGAAGAAGGCACACATATGGTCAAGTAATTTTCATGAAAGGTACCAAGACATTTCCATGGTGAAAGGAAGTTTGGAGATTCTTTTTAATAAATTGTGCTAGAAAAAATGGATATCCCAATGAGAAAAAAATAATAAACTGCTTTTTGTCTTATACTACAATTTAAATTTATTTTGAGATTAATCAAGGTGGATTATACATATATGTATGTATGTACACACATACACAGATATGCAGAGGTGCGCACAAACGTGTGTGCAGACACACACACAAAGCAAGAGCTACAAAAACCTAGGAGAATATCAACATATTTATGTTCTAGAGGAAGCTTGTATTTTCTAGATTGAGACAGAAAATGCAAGAACCATGTAAGGAAAGTCAGGTTTCTGCAAATATATTAAAAAGAAATCTCAATACCCTTTACTGAGCAAATTGACATATTATTGCCAATCTTCATACAATCTTTGAGGAATACTGAGCTTATTTTGAGCATTATTTTCAATTAGTCATGATATCTTAATTCTGTTTCAATTTGTATGCCACCTCTGGGCCAACTCAGTTTTTTTGAGGAGCAAATTAGATAGCCAGGTGATAACATTTTGCGTGGACTGTCACAGGCTCTCCTAATCAAAAAAGCATTTCCCGTTGCCTGCCATAGGAATTTACATTCCTAAACTTTGCCTAGAATTTATATTATTGACATAATATATATAAATTAAATGAGAAGCTAAAGAATGGTTCTGGGAATCTGGATCACTTCATTTGAGAACAGAAAAATGAACCTGGGTAAGGCAGGAAACATGGGGTGAGCACAAGTAGTTGATGAGGGAGGAGGTAAATTGCCTCCTCTTGCTTGTATTTCAGTTTAACGAGATGAGTTTATTTTGCCAGTACAAAAGTAAGGAGGGTCTGGATAAAATAGAGAGGAATGAAATCAAGATGTGATGTGGGAATTGGTAGCTTATGGGGCCAAGCAGAAAACAAATTAAAAAGGGGAATTAGGCTGAAGAAAGAAAAAAAAAAAAGAAAGCTGGAAGATGAGGTGAATTCGAGAAGCATGTATTCCACCCAAGATTGAGTTAATTGTTTACTTTGTTTTTGAGCATGTCAAAAGAACTTAGAAATCCACACTTCAATCTCAATAAATTTAATTTTTGAAGTGACTCATTTTTTTTAAAATCTGCATGAGCTAACGAAAATATTCCTTGGTGCCTGATCACTTGACAGCATTAAATCTGAATCAATGCAGAAGAATACAAAGCATTATTTATGTTGAATAAATAACACAGTTGTATATATTATAATTTTGCAAATGTTTACAGAAGCTATTGGATTTAATTGAAAACAAATTTATTTAATGCATTATTGAATGCATAAAAGCTCTCGCCATTGAGTGTCAGTCACTTATTATTAACTGTGTCCAGCAAAAAAGAAATATTTCCTAGTACCTATATATTGTTTAGATAGGTAAGAATTATTATTTATTTGAATTATGTGTAGCAATTTCAGAGTGACTTTTCTAATTTATTGCTCAAAATCAAAGAGAGAGAAGAGTAGAGGAAGAGTGCTTCTTTATATGTTTTGATATTATAATTCCTATTTATTATGGAACATTTACATACTAGTGTTACTATAAAGAGAAACAAGAAAGATTTTTGCTTCATTCAAGCATAAATCATTGTATAGTTATTATTCTGGGTAGATATTGTACACTGAAATTATAGACACATAATTTTGCAACATACATATAGCGACATAAAATGATGTTCCCTGAGGTTCCTAGAAAAGAGTTTTTCAAGGTGAATTCTAGAAAACAGAAATAGCTAGAAGTGGGAATGTTTGTGTTTCCTCTGTGTAACATGGGACTCCATGGAAGAATAAAGTATAAAATATCAAGGACCTTAAAAGAGTTAATTCAGGTTCATAAGGAGGTACTTCTACTAATCATCAGTGTAACTGCCATAGTAATTGCATGAATATCTCCAAAGCAAAGGAGAAGGAAGGAAGGAAGGAAGGAAGGAAATAAAGAAAGAGGAAGGAAAGAAGGTGGAAGGAAGGAAGGAAGGAAGGAAGGAAATAAAGAAAGAGGAAGGAAAGAAGGTGGAAGGAAGGGAAGAAAGGAGAAAAGGGGGGAAGAAAGGAAGAAAAGAAAGAATGAATTAAAATAAATAGATCCCTCAATTCTCCACAATAATTGTTTCTTTTCTCTCTCCGGGCATAAGGTCTGGCAGGGAACGTGATCTTCCTGACATTTGTCTCTTTGCCTCTCCTCTTATAACTCTTACTTGGAGTAATAGAATCAAACCATCTATGTTGTATGCTCAGGGAGCTTGTCCACACATGTTTATGTTGGCTTTCGTTTCTTCTTTTTATTCATCAGTAAGAGAAGTGACACAGGCTTCAGGTATGTGGTCAAAGGTGTGTGCTGACCCCACTGACTGCTGATCCTCATGGCTCCTTTTCCTGTGTTTCTCAGTGGACATTTTTGACGGTTGGGGCTGCACAGTGCTACCTTATGCAGTACTTAGTGATGAATGCAGAATATTTAACCAATAAGCACCTCATTAAGAAGCATGGCTTTCACATAATGCTGTTATCGAAAAGCCAGAATTTGACTACCATTTGTGACAACATGGATGGACCTCAAGATAAGCATGTTAAGCAAAATAAGCCAAACAGAAAATGTTGAAATCCATATGATATCACTTATAATATGGGATATAAACCTAAAAGCAACAAATGAACAGGACAAACAAAGACTCATGGAAATGGTCAGTGGACTAGTGATTACTACTAAAGGGGAGAGGGGGAGTTGACGAGGGGTAAAAATAAAAATAAAAAAATTTAATTTAAAGAAAATTTTTTAAAAAATTTTTCAAAATTTAAAAAAAAATTTTAAATTTTTAAAAATTTTATTGTATACCAGTTTTATGGCCCAGCAACCAGTCATC
>CM053512.1:8531108-8577807 GCA_028627145.1 Eidolon dupreanum | reverse complement strand
AAAAAAAAAAAAAAAAAAAAAAAAGACTTTACATTCCATTAACTTCTTCCAATCTCCTGAGGATCTGTGATTTCCTTTGATCATGCAGAATGAGTGCTTTTGCGGGCTATCTAATTTGTCCCTATGTCACCATGTCACATTAACATTTTCTGTAGCTTTTTGCAGATCATACTGCCCCTGCCTGCTTTTCTGATCTTACTATACATTTAAATATTTGTCTCCCTCTGTCTCTGAAAGACTTTTATTTTTATCCGTTCTTGTTGCCATCATTGAGCCCAGTTTGGCAACAGCGTCTCTTCCATCAGGACAGGTCATGGAGGATTGCTGCGGCGTAACTTCTCAGTGATGCTGGCGGCCCTTGGATCGCATCTTCTGCATTACTTTGGTAGCTAGTGCATCCTCCAAGCCTTTTTGTCAAACGTAGCCCTCCGTACTCACAGACTGGATGGCACTGATCAGCAGTTCAAGCAATTACCCGACTTGTTAAACAGATATTAGATCTGGGGTGCAATATTAGCTGTTGTCAGAGAAAGTGAGCAGGAGCACATGTGGGTTAGTGATGTCAGTTAAACAGTGTGTTTACACAAGTTCATTTAAACTGCAAGTGTGTGCTACATGCCCATCGGCAGGATTCTGTTCTGCAATTATAGCATTTGCCAACTACATTACAGTGTGCCGTCCGGATCTTTTGGGTCATCCATACCTTAACGCAGTTACCCGAGGCTAGGGTCCAGAACTCCCTATGCTGCGAGGCACAAAATAAATGAGATATAGATATTTATTGGCTACTCTTGAACTAATCGAATGAAGTACTCATGATTTCCAATTGTAAGTTAACATAACTTTTCTCAATTATGACTTTTTATATCAGAAATATTTATGCTTGGCTTACTCTGTTCTGCCTAGTCAAAACCAGAGATCTTAGGTCATTCTTGAACCATTCGAAATATAGGGAAGTTGCATGTGCTTTTTGGAGATCTGTATCTATATTAATGACTATCCATTGATCCATCTATGTTAGTGTCCAGTCTTTTGGGGTCCTTTGTGATTAGACTCTAGAATTAAATAGATTAAAAATCTACATTAACTTGTTATTTGGATATTACATATTATTGAGGAATAAGAGAAAAATCCACCTACAATGCAAACACTGACACTTAATAAACTGAAACCTGTGGACTTCTATTTGAAACTGACTGACCCAAATTTACTTCTATTTTGAATATGTGGCAAAAACTCTGATTCAGTTTACGTAGACATCTCACTTAGTCGAAGACAGACAAAACAGTTAATTTTTTGCAGACAAAGCAAGTGAGGATTCTCTCCTGTTTGAATATATACGGAAAGTGCAAATATCCTCCTAGTATATTATGTATGTTCACCTGAATTAAAATATATTTAGGATAGAATTGAGTGCTGTAAATTTGACTTTTTAAAAATTTTATGGCACAACAGAACATGCAGATGTCAAATAACAATAGCCTTTAAAGTTAGAAAAAAAGTTTTACATACCAAAGAGACAGTAAAGTTTCTCTTACAGTCACTTCATAAAGTATTGTAGAGTATAATTATGGAGACATCTACTTTTTAATTTCACCAGCTGTCACCAATGGCATGAATCTTTCAACATCACTGTAAAGAGCACAGGTGCTGGAAGATAACACAGTAGAAATTTGGGACATGAATATTGAGTGTTACACTATAACGAAAGGTTGTCAGGTTTTAGTGGGACAGTAAAATGAGCTGGATGCAACAGAAATAGACACAATGAGAACAGAACCATGATTTTCCAACCATTAAATAAAAAAGTAAAATAAGGAAGAAAGGAAATGGCAAACTGGAGGGGACTTTAAAAAAGTGAATAAATGTTAATGATGCTAGAAATTTAGAAAAAGAACACACAGGGATTAAAATAGAGGGAAATAATGTAGATAATGTGTGAAGTATAAATATCATTTAAAAATGCTGCAATAATAATCAAGATGGATGAATTATGCTCTTTTTTTGTCAAAATGCTACCACTAGTTAGAAGTCATGCAAAAATATTTTTTATTTAAGAGGGAGAAGATATGTTGTCTTTCATGAGGAAGTAAAAGCCTTCAAGAAAGAGTATTACTTCAGGAAGTGCATAAAAATATCATGGTCCAAATATTCGAAGTAGACATCTTTAAAGAAATACAGGGAGGAAATTGGATTCTTATTGCCTCATTGAAGGGTGTGCTGTGGGAAAGATCCACTTCTAATATTTTCTACTGAATGATAACTCGAGGACACTTAGAACAATGAAACATCTGTTGAAGAAAAAAATCTTCGAGAAACAAAGTTACATAATTATTTTGGTTTAAGTAAAAAATCAGGTAAGGAGAATGCTTTGCTTTCTCTAATTTTATAATTATAAAGACATAAGTAAAAATGGCTCTAAAAATGTGTTTATAGGTAATGAAACTTTGGCTTTAAAGTACATGAAAACTTTACATTTATGATTATATTTCAAATACTTAAGAAAATGTAGGGATTAAATAAATAAGATAATGTTTTCTAATTGAAAATTATTAAGTTCTCCTTAGGACAAAACCTTATATTAGAAACTCATAATACATATTGAAATAATTAAACCTTAAACTCTGGTCTCAAGTAATACAAGAATTCATAATTAGAAAATAAAGTGAAATAAATGTCTTTACACTTCTAGAAGCCCTTCATTATGAGAGAGAAAAAAGATAAAATGAATTGTAATTCATGTTTGTAAATGCCTTACTTAAAAGGGTTAATGAGTAGATATTAAATTATCTGTGTTAGCATAGGACAATTTACACATTGATTATATACGTATGTAAAAAAATGAATTAAAACTAGTAATTTGCATCATGAATGATCAGAAATTAGCTTGTTGTACAGCAAAGGAAACCCTCAACAAAACAAAAAGACAGCTGACTGGGAGAAGATATTCACTAATGATACATCTGATAAGGGGTTAATATCCAAAATTTATAAAGAACTTATACTACTTAACAGCAAAAAAAACAATCCAATTAAAAAAATGGGCAGAAGACCTAAACAGATACTTCTCCAAAGAAGAAATACAGATGGCTAACAGACATATGAAAAGATGCTCAAGGTCGCTAATTATCAGAGAAACGCAAATTAAAACCACAATGAGATATCACCTCACACCTGTCAGAATGGCTATCATCAATAAATCAAAAAACAGCAAGTGTTGGCGAGGATGCAGAGAAAAGGGAACCCTCATACATTGTCTATGGGATTGCAAATTGGTACAGCTGTTATGGAAACAGTATGGGGGTTTCTCAGAAAATTGGAAATGGATATACCTTTTGACCCAGCAATTGCACTTCTGGGTATTTATCCAAAGAAAACCAAAACAATAATTCATAAAGATCTGTACACTCCAATATTCATGGCAGCACAATTTACAATAGCCAATATATGGAAGCAACCTAAATGCCTATCAACAGATGATTGGATAAATAAATTATTGTGTGTGTATGTATATATGTGTATATATATAATGAAATATTACTCAACCATTAAAACAAGTGAAATCTTACCATTTGCAATGACATGGATGGATCTAGAGGTTATTATGCTGAGTGAAATAAGTCAGACTGAGAGAGAGAATGATTTCACTGATACGTGGAATCTAAGGAACAAAAAGAACAAACTAATCAAAAACAGACTTACAAATTATTGTGGACAATTTGGTGACAGACAGAGGGAGGGGATCTGAGGGTCTGAGAGAATAGGATGACGGGTTAAAGAAGTACAAATTAGTAGTAGATAGATGGTCACGGGGATGGGGAGCATGGCATAGGGAATGCAGTTAGCATTAATATGATGGCCAGGTAGAGGGCCAGGGGAGGGAGGAAGCAATTGAGGGGATCGTTT
This sequence comes from Eidolon dupreanum, assembly GCA_028627145.1. Taxonomy (NCBI): domain Eukaryota; kingdom Metazoa; phylum Chordata; class Mammalia; order Chiroptera; family Pteropodidae; genus Eidolon; species Eidolon dupreanum. The sequence goes on along the minus strand of CM053512.1, from coordinate 8,573,901 downwards.
TATGAACTGTATAGATGTCTGACCAATGTACTACATACTTAAAACTAATTTAAATAATGTATTTTAAAAAATTGGCTTGCGTTTGAGCAGCAAACATACTTTATTCGATTGGCACAGTGTTATCAAATGGTTTTGAGTTAGTTGACAATATTTCAATTTAGAAGATTTGACATAAATTCCAGAGGTGGAACCTGTGTTTGTTCATTCATTCATTCATTCATTTATGGGAAAAAAAATCCAAACACATGGGAATAGTGACTGGATTTAAGCGTGACAAAAATGATCTGGAGTGGAGACCTCACTAGCTGTGTGAAGTGCAGCCTGCACTTGCCAGTTGTCAGAGTTCCTCCGCTGGCTGTTGTCTCAACACCAGCAAGCCACCTGCTTGACACAGCAGTGCTCACGGCTTGGCTCCGTGTGCATTTAATGCCAAGAGGAGAGAGAGAGATATCGATGGCTTAATTGAAAATTTTTTGTTCAGCTTTTTAACAGAAGCAAAACTAATTAGAGGTTTCATAAAAAGTTATTTTTTTTTCTCATAGCAGAACATTTAGAAAAAATATATCAACAGAATGAGCAATATGAAAAGTAATCTATAATACTGTAACCTAGAAATCAGAGATGATCCTGGGTCTGCCAATTCCTAGTTTTATAACCGCGGGTAATTTATTTTACTTTTCTTAGCCTTTACAGCCTCACCTACCAAAGGAGGTTTTAATAATATCAACGTCATCCTTTTGTTCTTTGTATTAAATGAAGTGCTTAGCTTTTTGCTTGGCAAACATTCAGTGTTTGTGTTAGAATACTATTAAGTAACTTTTTACATTCGTTCTATTAATTCGTGCATCATACCTCCAAGAACTCTAGGAGTAAATTGAAACAGTTGAGCAGCCGGTGCTGTTAACATCCTCTTCCCTCTAGGGATGTTTTCTCCTCCTCGTCAGCGACTGAGGCACGTGTTACTCGGCGTGAGGCCGGGGACATCTGACACCTTTCCTTGAAGGAGGCAGCAGGATATTCCAGTGAGCAGATGTTTCGCTGTGTAAGGGGAGACAAAGGCCATTCTCTTTGCTCCAGAAGTCATTGATGCAGAATATTTTATGGGTTTTTAAGGAGGAAACAAGTAGATCTCTGGATGGAAGGAAGGTGTAAAACGTTTACATCATGAAGAGACTGTCTAGGACCCCTTGTGCACAGCATGGCAGAGTTTTCGAAAGTGTGAAGTCGTAGGGACTGAGTAGCACTCTTACAGTCCATGCAGAAGACAATGGGAAGAATCTGTGGGGTCTTTGTTCACTCGACTCAGGCAATAAATTCATTGCTATATGAAATCATCCAGCTCTTTGAACGTAATCCTGCAGATTGTGGGATTATTCACGTAGGAGAACTTGGAGAGCTCTGGTTATCTTGTAACAGGATTTTGCTGGGTCACCCACTAAGAAGATCAAACTCATGCAGAGGCAAAACAGGCACACACACCAAACAAATATTTTATTTTGGGGGGCGGGGGGAACCTACATAATTTAAACAATAAGCCGAAAGTATTTACTATGGAAAAGAACTTGGTTGAACTTCTTTGCAGTCGTTTTTGAGTTGATTTTATTATACTTGCATTATTATACTTGCAGGTTTGTATCAGATCCGTGGCTTTCTGAATCTTAGCCTCTTCCTCATGCTGGTGCCCTAAGCTCTCTCCAGGACTTTGCAAACAGCCTCAATTTCAGGGTATTTTCTGAGAATATACTGCATCAGTCGAGGCTGCTTCTGACTTCTGCGAGAGGTCTCTGCCTACCCAATTAGAGCCAACTAAGCCAGTCCTACAGGGTATTTCCTCTCAAATGTCTTCATGAATGAGTCATTGGTAAATCATTCCGCTGGGGAGCTGGGGAGCTACTTCTGGACAGCGGGGTATATGATGAGATCATGGGAACCTATAGGTACAAAAACCATGTTTGCATTCTTTTGCAGTGAAACAGGCTCCTTGGTGAGAGGCGATTATAAATATGGTATCAAACACCACCATAAATGAGAACTTAAGGATGTTAGGGCTGGCCGGAGCTCTACAGGCAAGGAAAATGGACTCATATATGGAAGAGTGGTCTATCCCATGGATACCCGCAAACCAGGCCACCTTACCCATATGATAATTGAGAGAATTCTCTCCAATGGGAGAACTTTGGGGAGTGTTTATGTGCAACAGAAATTCTCACATTCCATGCACACACCAAAGGTCTATAAATATGCCTCTACCTCAAGCACTGTTGTCATCAGTATTCTAATATTTTCTTTCTCAACTCTTTGATGCCAAATATCAGGGGACATCTGTACCCGCAGGCCATCATCTTTTTCAGGAAAAGTGAATAGCAAATAGACAAATAGGAGGTCAGCCCAGTGTGAGGATTTCCGTGGTTTTGCTCCCACATCCTGGAACCAGGCATTGTAATGTTCCTGTTTTGCCAGGGGCTCCATAAAAGATCTTTGCATGACAGAAACATGTTAGTCCTCAATTGACACATAGGGCCTAAGCGTCAGAGTGGCCTTTTATTTATGAGTCTCAATAAATGTCCCAAATTAATGGATTTGGGAGGCAACTTTGGTCAACAAATGCAAAGAAATGCACGAGGCCTTTGGTTTCATTCTCATCGGTAGGCTGTGTGAGGTGTAGTCACTTACTTTCCCACGCCCCAGACCACTGGGTACCCTTCAGGAGTACAGGTCTGTTTTTTTTTTTTTTTTTTTTTTGAGTTTATCACTCACGTTCTGTCATGTATATACGTGTACTTACTAATTTACCTTTTTTTCTGTACATTTATCAAGCATGATATTATCTAGGTGAACCAGCATGGTAGTCTATGGAATTCAAAGCTATCTTCATCCTTGGGTGGTGTATTATAACAGACAGCTGAAAGTTGCCACAGAGCTTAGCTAAGACAGTGAGCTGTGCTCCTACCCTAGGTAAAAGTCGACTTTTTTTTTTTTTTTTGGTTAATTGGTATAGAGCTTTAGAAGTTTCCAGATGAATATTTGCATATCAGATAACAGTGTTTGATCAGATACAGAGGTTTGGTCCAAAGTGTCTGGTTTGGGAAATGCAGTTCAGTCACCTGCTGATGATAATTACGAAAACCATAATCAGTCTGCAAGAACATCTGGTTTCTGTTCAGGGAAAGCATTTGAGGTAAATAGCCATGTGACAGGAATCACTGCCCCCTACATCTTTCAAGTATTTATGAGTGACACCAATCTCTCCACATCCTTAGGGATCAGAGATGGGGTATTGCTTCTGCTTTTTTAAAATTTGGACGTCAGGGCACTCATAAAGCTTTCATGTCTCCATTCTTACCACAATAGCCTTTGCCACGTGGGTCTGGAATCTGGTCAGCTGCCAAATAGGTATCTCAACTACACATCTTAAAATTGAAGAAATATATTCAAGGTGAAACCATAGGCACACTGATCTCAGTGTATAACAGATTAGGGGATAAACTTTATTTAGCACCTGACTCATAATTCCCATTTCTCATCTAAAGCCACAGTGGTGAATTAAATTTCCAGAGATTATCCTCCAAACATTGACACTATCTAATAATCACCAGACTATCATGGTATTTTTTTTTTACCTAGACCTCAGTCACCCTGGTGAGTGACTTCAAGTTCCTTTGGAGAGGACTCATAGAGTGACTTATAGTATATACTTGTGGCCTTGTTGAAGGCCAGAATCCAGCCTTCCGTCCCATCAGGAGGCTCTGACGCTGTGAACTGAGACTTAAAACGGAGTGAGAGTCAGCACTTTCCCACTATGGTGACTTAAGCCGAGTTTCTTCTCAATAGATGTAGAGTTTTACTAGCCTGACGATTCTTATATATTTAGGGATCTAGTAATCAACTGGCCACCATTAAAGATGCCCGAATGTCAGATAGTTTGTTTGTCAATCTGTCCCACCCACCCGTTTGATGGACACTTTAATGCCGATGATTAAATTTTACTCCCATGCTTTGTCACTCCAGGATCCCATCTGTTTCAGTGTAGGCATCTTACCAGGTTAACCTTGACCTTCAGAGGAAAAATACTCGAGAGAATTGACAGATTCTAGTGCCCTCTTCTTTAAGGCTGTTAACAGTGCTTTGGTAAAGGAACTATAATTTGGGTTTTCCTGGTGTAGCTAGTGTTACTTATAAATCTATTCTAACATTTTCACATCCCAAATCTTTGGATTTCTTCTTCTTCCTTCTGCCAGGGACTGTCTGGCATCTCAATTTATTGAATGTGGTCCACTTTTGTGTATAGCTTTTAGTGAATTAATCAAACAAAGTGTTATAGCCACTTCCAGCTGCTGGAAACTAGTTCAGTGAAGAAAAAAAAATCTTAAATCTTAAGAAAATACACACATATGGATAAATTTGACTCAATCCATATTACAGAGTTCCCGGCATATTGAGAATCTATTTCTACTCATGTCTCTCGGGTTCCTGCCAAAATAAATGATCAAATCTTGCAATTCTTTCTGTGCATCCAGTATCTCATTTTGGATTGGATTTTGCCTTATTCCCCAGAGGCATGTGGAGACCTGTCCTTTTATGTGTCTGGGGGTTGAGGATAGATGAGGCTGAGTCTTGAGGAGAGTGCGTATCGTGTTGAAAGGTAGATTGTTACAAGGTCTTCAAGGAGAGAGAGAGATCATCTCAGAAAAGAGAGAAAGAGTCTTCTTCCTCTGGCAGCCGAGGAAGTCTCAGGGAACAAAATAGTTCAAGTTTCTCAGATCCTTCTGACTCCAATTAAAAGTCCTTTTCCAAATTTTAGGAACTCTCTTTTCAGTGTTCCTTTACTTGGTAAAACAAACAAACAACAAAACACTCCTCAGTAAAGATTTTCATTCAATTTGCATTCTTATTTCTCCACTGACATGATTAAATTTAGAGTTTAATTCTTAGCCACGTCAACCCAGTGGATGTAAGAAAGAAGATATTTCAGAGTCATAATAGAAGGTCTCAGTCTTGAGGTGATATTTTTAATGCAAGATTTCATCGTTTTCTTTCCTAGTGTAACAGAAGTATCTGTCTCATGCTATGAGCTTTGTAGCCATCATTTCCATGCCAGTGATGATCAAGGGCAAAAACAAGTCCATATCCAGAAGCCTTGACTTCCGATAGCAACCACTGATGACACTTTAATGATGAAGTAACTGCATGCAGTGGATATTTAGTATCCCTTTTCCCAGCGGCAATGAAATCATCACTGTTTTAGCTTAAAAAGTGTTAACCCAATTCTGGAATCCCAGCACAAAGGCCTGTCTCTTGAGACCGAGTCTTACAACCAAGAGCACAGTTAGTCAAGTTCATGTCAGAAAAATAGAATCTACACTCCATAAGTCAATAGAGTGAGCATAACATGGGGAGCGAGTTACAGAGGTCCTCAAAGAGCTGAAAAAAGGGAAATCTGAGGCGATCAGAAACCAGTTTAAAAAGCCCCTTGGAGCAGAGGGACTGGGGAAAAAGAAGATGTTACCAGGGCCCCAGGCCATGAGCGCCAGGCAGGAGGGAGCCCACGGACCCCGAGACACTTCTCAGGCCTATCTGCAGGAGCTGCACGGTAAAAGCTGAAATATGACCCTGTGCTGGAGAGGTCGCTGAGGGGGGGAGGGAGTTACTTGGCTCTCTCCTCTTCCTGCACTTAGTCTCCCACCAGGGCCCCCCATGAATTGAACCTCCCTAAAACTAGTGAGTAAAGAAGCACAAGGAACATCTTTTGCAAGTGTCGGCCCCCTGGGGTATAGGGCTGGATCCAAGAGCAAACGGTGAAGTGATGGCATAAAGTTTCTGTGCTTCTGTATCCAAAAGTTATGCGTTCTAAATGGAAAAGAAATTTTAATTTATAACAGTACTACTTAATCTACTTGCCTAATAATACTGGGAGGAATATAAGAAAAAGACATTATTTTTTCTCAAGTTGCTAACAGCAGGACTCTCCAGCAAAGAAAATTAACACCGATTCTACTTTCGTTTTTTGTGTTGCTGCTGTAACAATTTAACATCAATTTAGCATTGGCAATGTGAATTTAACCCTGGGTGAGGCTAAAATAGTTTTGCCCTTGTCTCTATCAGTTTTCTGTTGCTGTATGACAATTCATCACATATTTAGCAGCTTAAAACCAAAAATCATTTATCACCTCACGGTTCTGTAGGGGAGAAGTCTGAGCTGAATCAACTGGTTCACAGACCTGGCGTCTCTTAGGTTAGACTCTTATCTGGAGGCTGTAGGGAATAACCCACTGCTACGCTCATTCATCGTTGGCTAAATCCATTTCTTGGTGGTCGTCAGGTGGTGGTGCCTGTTCTCTCGCTGTCCCCTTTCTGGTGAACGTGGCTCTCGCTATCAAGCAAACAAGGGATTCTTTGAATCCCTTCCCCTTCTACTGCCAGACAAAAGTCTCTGCTTTTAGGGGCTCCTATGATTAGATCAGACGTACCTGGTTAATTTCCTTATCTTAATGTCAATTGAGTCCTATAATATAATTAAAGAAGTGATGTTTCGTGATAGTCACAGGTTCCATGGATTGGAGTGAGATAGCACCGGAGGGCAGAGGGTTCAGAAATTTTGCCTTTCCCAATGGCACACCACAGTCAGAGGGGGCTGCGAATAGCATTCTTATGTCAACATCTGCTTTGTGCTTCAAGAATAATAGCATTGGTTATCTTTGATACTCGATACTAATGAAATAAATATTTTAAAATAATATGGGAATTCTGTTTGATGACAGCATTTTAAATTAATTCCAGATGTGGAAAAAAAAAAAAACACTAACATTTGTGAAAATACAAGAAAATCCTGTCAGTTTACAATAAGCGAAATATTGCTCTGACTGAACAAAGGTAGTTTTTTGTCAAGCAAAACAGCTCTGTAAAAAGGGAAATAGGATCATAAAAATATCTCAGTTCCAAGGTTCTGTTACTGTTGGGGCGGGTTTGAACTTCAATGTTGCCCCAACGACGGATGTGGGGATGGTGGTGCAGAAGTGTACTTAGGATTTTTTCTCGGTTCTTCCTCATTGATGCAGTGACGACTCACAGATCAGTGAGCGTTAGACAGCATTTACTAAAAGTGTGTTTTAGAAAGACAAAACACCCAAGGAGGCACCTGATTTCAGCGTAGAGCTGTAACTGAGTGTTGTAGCAGCAACAACCAACCACCAACAACAAAGACCAACAAAGCCCCAGAAATGGGAATGTCTGCATTATATTTGGGCCATGATGGGTGGTTTCAAAGGCATTCCTAGGTGATTGGCACATGAGGTCACTTTGATTGGCAGTTGGCTGCTGTATACCTCTTTGCCTGTTGCGCATGTGCTTATTTAGAATTCTATTACCATTGGGGCATTCTTTGGACAGTCTGTAGCTGGGCCCATATTCCTTTGTCCCCTCTGTCACTCATGTCTAACTAGCTATCTGACAGTTCTAATAGATTGTTAGGTATGTGGCTTTCTGGAGAGTTTCCTTTTTCCTAAAGAAGGAGCTGTTCGAGTGTCATATAACTTTCCACCATTAATTTTCTCAGTTGCCTATGTGTATTCACTATGCTGCATCCAGAGAACCCCCACTCAGACATTAAGAGAGCAAGCCAAGAATTTAACTGTAAAATCAGAGCCTTTCTTACTGTGACAACAACATAAACTAATGAAAAGCATCTAGAAATTGCTATGAGTTGCCTGAGATATTTTTCCATTATTTTTTAGATTATTACTTAATTTTGATATTTCTTTCTTTGGAAATAATCTGTATTGATTTTGTAAGAAACTTTAAATTCTTAAGTGGTGATTAGTCAATTCTTAGCCTTGTATTACTTCAAGCAAATGATAATGTTATGTGACAATAAAATAGTTAACTTCTTAAATTAGGCATGTGCATTAAAACAAACTTTCTTTGTTGGAAACACCAGTGATTGCCATTAGCCACTTTAGTATCACAGCAGGTTACACAAATTATTATTACATTTAATTAGCATTCTGACAAGTTGAGGAATTCTTTACCTGCATTCAGATTACACACAGAAAATGATTTGAAAGCATTTCCTGTCTTGAAAACATCAAAGCAAATAATAATAAAAAAAAATCAGCTCCAATCTTATTATCAAATACCTGGAGATCATTAAATTAAATGACAGAGGAAGAAATGTCGTTTCTCAATGTTGTTTTAAAGTGACATTTGATTTTCCACATAAGGAGACTTACAAACAGAATAATGTAATCCAACATAACTATTTTACTGTGATATAATGCTAAGGCTGCTACTGCTCACCTCCTTTTCTTAATAAAAGAAATGGTTTATATCACCATTTATATTTAGGGCATCTTTCGATTCCTACTTAATTCTATTCCAGATGTAATACATGTTAAGTAATTAATTATTTTGAATTATTGAATATCACATTAAAGTTTTCAGCAAAATAAGAGTTTCAGTGGCAGAATATATAAATTTATATACTTGAAAAAGTTTCTGTGCTGAAATACAATGCTCTAGAACAAGATAGACAAATAGAAATGGTACGAGTGCAAAAATACATTTGATATATCACTAAATAAAAATTCATAATTTGAAATATTTGTTAATGGTGTTAGTACTTATTAATGATGATTTACTAATGATATTTAGTAGAACTTTCTCATGTTCAGCTGCCTTCTTGGTACTAAATCTCTAATATGATGAAAGTAATATATTAATTTCAAAAAAACAAATTTCTCATTGCTATTACTTTGGAAGTAAAATCAAATATGTCTGTACAGTAATATAGTTTTATTTTCCATAAAATATTCATTTTAAATATGAAAGTTTCCCAGAAAAAACTATAGGAATAATAATTAGATAAGGCCAATAAAATAGAAACTGTTATCTAGACTCTCCCAGAGATTGGGTATACTTTAAGAAACATTGAAATTCACAGTAGGCACATTTCTTTTTATTGGAGTGATATAAGACAATGTTTTACTATTCCTTAATTTAAATTACATGTGTAAATAGCACACTGATAACTTCTCATGTTATGGGGAAAAAAGAAAAGGAATTTTTACTAAGAAATCCAGAGCATTGAATTCCATATTAAAAATCATTCTTAATTCATCACAATTAATATTACTTCTTAGTATGATTACAGAATGCTAGAAAATAGAATAAAAAATATGTGGACTATAAAGAGATACATTGAAGGTTCTTAAGAATTTATCTAAGTCTTTTGAACATTAAACTTTAAGATCTCTACTAATGATGAAGATCTTTTAGAGTAAATTACCTAGTTTATTTAAAAACGAATGCTATTTACCAGAAAACCCATATATATTTTTTCTTCCATATTGTTTTGGCTCTCTACACGCTGATTAATATGCACAGTCTGTAGTCAGATCGCTTGGGTACAGAGTCTGCTACTTAACAGTTAAGAGATGTTGAGCAGCTTAGTTGAGCTTGTTATTTATGATCAGGGTTGTCCATTTCTCAAACAGGGATAAGAAGTAGTATTTACATCATCAGGATCAGATGAGTTAGTACAAGTAAAAATAATAGGAAAAAAAGATATCTCACATAATAAGAACTCAATAAATGTCAGGCAAAATTTTGAACAAAATAATACATGGATTAAACAAGATAAAATTCCGAAAAACCTTTCCTATGTTTTGGTTTATAGATTCTGGGCATCTTTTCACAGTCAACCCATTCTTACAAAAATCAATCACCAACAATAGGAATATAGCAGCAACTTAGAACAAAATCTTTCCAATGACTCTCATAAAAATTGTGCAAATCCATAGGAAAGATGATCAAAGCCTGCTATATCTTACACCTTAAGCAAAATCTAAAGACAGAGAATGCTGCTAAGCTCAAAACAACTTGTATCTGATAGGGGCAAAATGCACATGATAAGAACAAAATGTTTGCAGAATTATGCCAAGCATTGAATAAGAATAGGGAAGGTCAAGAGGTCAGAGGTGTGACTGATCCTGGGTAAAATAACAGTAACAACTGGGAGGTGTTCATCCCAGAAGACGGGGGTCTCTAGCTCGTGTGAAAACTTCTGGGATTTCTGAAAACAGATAGGGCAGGCAACCATGTTGGGGATACAGAAGATGAAGTACAGGCAGCATAAAGGGAATTGAGCTAGTAGCACCATATTGTAAAGAAACCACTCAACTCTGTAGGAAGAGAAGAGAGAGCATTTGAATGGAAAAACCGGAACTACTTTTATACTTTCTACATTCTCTACCAGGTCATTTTATTAACGGCTGCACCAGGAAAATTCCATTCCTTCAAATATGACTAATAAGAAAGGAAAATGGCCATGTCCATGAAATGAGATTATAAGTAAAATGTACACTGGCACACACAGAGAAAATCAAAGGAAAGAAAAGGAGACGAAGTACAAACTGTCAGAATTGGAAAATAAATTGAAGAAAAAATATTTCAGAAGTTCATGCAAATTTAGAAGTAGCAAAAGAGAAAAGACAACAGAGAAAGCAAAGAAAGTAAGGAATATAGTGGCTAAAAGTAAAAATCATATTTAATAGAAATAGAGAATGGAATGCAGGTATTAAAAAGGATAAAAAGGACATGTAAACAACATGCTAACATACCTATAATTGGAGGCCTAAAAGAAGAAACATGAACTAGTAAAAAAAAATAAGATAAGCTTAAGATAAGCTCAGACAATGTTATATGATATATTTAATTTAAGTAATTTTAGATATATTAATGATATTTTGGCTATAAAAGTCTTTTATTTTTAAAAGATGTATGTCATTTTAGGTAAAGAATATCCCAATGCCTGTAATTTAGAAATACTTTTAAGACTCTGAACATTGATGTTCTCCCACTGATTAATCCATCTATCTTAAAGGGAGGCGTTCATGCACAGTGGCTAAACACATCTGCTTTGGATTCAGATAGAACTGAGTTCAACTCCTAGCTAGGCCATCATAGCTACTAAAATTTGGCAGGATTACTGAAACTTGGTTTCTATGTCTAAATCAAAACTTTATTTTATGGGTTAAGATGAATGTACACGCATGCTCATACATGTACGCTTCAAAATATCTAACACCTAATAACTCAAATGTGACCACTATTATTTCTTCATTTCTGGTACTGCCCACAATTCATCCTTTGGAATTCCTCAAACAAATGAATATGAACCTAAAGAAGACAATAGAAATGTATATTAATTAATAAAGTTCAGAAAATAACAATTTCCCTTACCTCACCTTCTCCCGCATGAGGTAACTAAATGCTACAAATTTTTGTTTTTAATATTAAATTTTTTCTGATTTGAATTTCTGTGTTTGACCAGATTCAGATCAACAGATAAAAACCTGGTCACAAACAATAGCCTTTGTTTACTGATAAATTTTAATATTTATTTTCTGTTATCTTTAGGTCTAAAATTATCTCGAATTTCACTGATTACTTGTAAATTCATATATGTTTCTTAATCTATAGTGACTCCTGTACATGATTTTTTTCCCCCTAAATTTCCTTTGGGATATTTACAAAACGTTTTGCTCTTTGTAGAATTTGCATTATAGTTTACGAAATTTTCTTGCACTTTGTTTATTTCACTAGCTGTTTTTACTTTGTCAATCTAACTTTGCTTGCTGTCAGTAGAAAGAGACTCCATTAACTGAAGAAAGAAAGTCAGGAATTTGAATTAGGACCCTTGACTTCAGCACTTCTGTGCTTGTAATTTATATGTATGATTTTAAACAATGATAAAAATAGCATTGACCAGTGTGGGTCATGTGCTTATTTTGCAGTAGGCACAGTGCAACAAGAACTATACATATGACGTAGGGTCTTTAGGTCATTGTTAGGTCTTTGGCTGTTACTCTGATAGAGATCGGAAGCCCTATGTGGATGTGAAGCAGAGGAATGACATGACAACTTGTGCTGGCCAACAAGTTGACTAAAGGAGGTCAAGAGCAAAAGCAGGAAGATGATTAGGTTTAGAGATGATTTCAAATATTATTTGCATGTGAAATGATGGCTGAGACCAGGAGCCTGCCGTGAAGATGAGGAGAGCAGTTCAGATTCTAAGATACTGGGTTTAGTATTTGGTAACAGATTGGATATATGATATCAAAAAGTGTGAAGTCAATAAAGATTCTAGATGTTTTGGATTAAAAGATGGCAAGAATAGACTTGATATTTACTGTATTGGGAGATTTTGAAAGAAACTCATTTTGGTGGAAATATAAGGAGTTGGTTATGGATGTTATTTTGAAAGCCTTATTATATAATATGAGTATGTAAGTATATATGTAAATGCATATGAAATATATGTGTGTGTGTGTGTATATACCTATCTATTTATTTAAAAATATCCAATAGCTAAATAAATGTCAAGTCAGTGTGTAAGACTAGAAAAATAAAACTAAAAACTTCAATAAGATGATAATAGGATAGTTTTCAACATATGCAGGGATTGCTTAAAGAAATAAAAATGGTTATCCATTGCCACAAAGTAAACAATGTAAAAGTCTTTTATTAAAGAAATGCCACTCCTGTAGGCAGTACTCAGCAAAAGACTTTGCTAAAAGTCGAGAAAACTTATGCAACCTAACCCATAGGAATAATTCATAGAAAAGACATATTTTACCAGAAAAAAATTATTTTCTACAATATTGTGAATCTGCAGAGAGATGCCTTGAAGCTGAAGTAGAGCTCTAGAAATGTCTTTAAAGAATAAGATTTGAACAGTTGCAGGTGGAGAATGCGAGAATACAAAAGTATAATAAAGCCAAGAGCGAAAAAAGGAATCTTATCTCAGGAGAACTAGAGCTTCTCTTAATGCATCCACTTCATTCTTTTCTCCTTCTTCTCTTTCACCTTCATGGAATGATAGTGTTCTGTAATTTCAGATTTTCATCACTCACAGAGGTTGGCCCTTTCACTGTCCCGATTGCAGATTATTAGAAGAGAGGATATGATCAGCCCTACTTCAGTCAAGTATCCATCCAATTAGATCAGGAAGAGTGTAGTTCAAATATAACTGCCAGGGATGCTCACTCATGCATTGTGTCTGAGTCGTTCACAAAGAAAGGCGTCAACAGATTATGTACTCATAAAAAGAATGGGCAAGTCTGGTGAGGACTCAGGAAATTAACTTGCAGTGAAAGGAGAAGTCTATCAAGTGATACAGAAGCACAATTAAGCCAGGAACTTGGAACTTAATGAGAGTATGTGAATCTGGCTATTCTTGGCTAAGAGACTCACGAGGAATAAAATGGAAAGCTTTTGATGTTAAAGCTTGGAACTACACTGTAATTTTCTCCATGTATTATTTCAGATTGAAATATATAATACATATGTAAACATATACATAGTTATACATGTTTCTTTACATAACTTTATCATCTGTATATTTTATACATATGAAAATATAGACGTATTTAAATAAAGTTGTCCTCTTAGGGATTAATTCCACTGTCATATTAAAAAACAATCTGCATAATTGTGTAGCTACTCAGATGAATATCTAAACCCAGTGGAATTAATCATCTTGTGAAGTCAAAGTCTGGACGCCAGAAGTTTTGGCCAGTCAAGATAAATATCACTATTTGCATAAAAGGGACTAATCAGATCCTATTATATTAGATATTGATTATCCAAAGATTTGTATTTCCTTTTATCAAATAGCCCCTGGTTCTAATAGATATCGTTTCTACAAATATAAATATTTCTGGTGAAGTGAAAAAATTTTGAATCTTTATTCCTTGAGTTCCAGGAAATCACCTCAAATTTCTCACTCATTGATACTGTCAAATACTCTTTTGCATGGTTTCTTTCATTTTATTAATTTTTAAGCCCATTTTCTATCTTCAATGAATAGGAAATGGAGAGGTTAAAAATAGTTTTATTTTCTGATTAGACTAGATATTGGTCTAGTATGGTGTTTATAAATGATATCCTGAACTCAAGATTCATTAAAATATAACTTAAATTTTATAACTAAAATATAACAATATGCCAATTTGAATAAATGACACAAAAATGCTATTTTATTGCTATGTACATTTTATTAGCATATTTTAAAGCTATCAGATTACACTTAGAAAACTAAGTATTTTCTTGAGTTGTATTTTAACATGGGCAACTAAAGTAGACGTATGATTAATATTTACTTTGTCATATAGAAAATAGTCATGCAGATTTTGCATTGAACATGGTAAAGAATACTTGACAGTTAAGCCTTTGTATTTACAAGTAGTTACTTGTGGATATATTACTGCTCCCTATAGCCCATATGTTTCCACAAAATGAACTCATACCAAGATAAGAGAAATTAATTTTTGAGAAGTAAAAAGGCTCTTATTTGGTTAAAACATAAATTATTTGCTATTCTGAATTGAATCTGCATATTAACAGCTTTCATTATGATTGCCATTCAGGTCTTATGTACTATTCATTTCCAACTGCCTACAGCCTTTTCTTGATCTAAAAAATGCAAAACTATTTTTGAGATTCTGTATGTGTCTGATTGCCTTGAAAGCTATGAGGGATCTTTAGAATGTAAGACATGAATCATTAAAGGTTTTATTTTGCCTCTTATGCATTCAAAAGGTTTGGAATTCATTTTGAATGTTTCAGAGCACACTAGTATCTTATGGGTTTTTATTCCCCAAACTCACATTCTCAGTGAATGATTTTTTTGCTCACAGCACTCTATCTGGGCCTGAGATATACAAGATAGGAGATGAGGCAAATTCCCTTTGAGTATAACTTTAAATCACATTAGGGGAGAAACCAATATTTATGTTTAAAAAGTGAATTCAGAAGCATGTATATACTTTAATAGAAGGCATGTTAACTCAGTTCCTGTTCTGGTATCAAGTTTTACCTGAGTTTTCTCCATGTTGCTTTAAGTCTGGAAAAATAACTCGCAGACTTGTACATAATAATTAACTTCTAAAATTCACACTAGTGTGCCATATCATGAACTAGAAGTCAGGATCATTTGCTGTTTATTATTATCTTAGAATGACCAAATAGAGTGTAAGACACATAATAGATGCCTAATAAATGTTTTAAAAGAATTAACACAGGATGTTAAAAAAATGACTTCTTATTTTAGTCATAGAATTAGTGGTTATTTGAAATATACATACACAGATTGTGATCCTAAATTTAAATTATTCCGCTTGAGTTTTGTCTTGGATAATTCCAGACTAACTGAAAATTTAACACAGTTTCATCCCTGGTTTCTTTATTGTTAAATATTTATTCTACAAGTCTTTCCACAGTGTTTCTAATGGCATTATCGTTATCTTTTTGAATATACAAATAGTTTCTTTTTTCGCTAAGCTTAAGTAAGAAAATAACTGCATTTGGAAAACAATTGCCACAAACCTAAATGATGCATCAGTGTACTGAAACTTAGTAAAGGGAAACAATTCAAATTCAGGCTTACACATTTAAATATGAAATAACAGCAGAGTATCTGACTCTCAGGACAGATGTAGTCTTTCCAACTCTGCTTTAAAATTCTAATGGAGAAATAATGATTTAAAAAAAAAAAGGCAATTGGAAACATGAGAGAAAATTAAGAATTGATGCCCAGCCCCATATAAGAAGGGGTTTCTAGTTCCTGCAAGCCCTGTGAGATCAAACCAAAAATCCCAGTCAATGGCAACATGCTCCTTGGCATGGGACATACAGCATGGAGCTAACCAGCTGTAGAGATATATTGAATCAGGAAAGGGCAGCCTTGCAAGAATGACATTTACATACTGGTAAGCCGTCCAGTCAAGTTAATAGACTTAACTGACATAGGCAGGAACAATCATGGGTGTGGAGTGAATTCTGGGCACTGTTGTTTCTGTTTCTGTTTTACATTAACTTTCATCCTATGCAGAAGAGAAAGGAACATGACTGTACTCACAGTGCAGGGAAAAGAATGCTGTATACCTCACACACAGGGACCAGCTGGCAGAGTTTAATTTTAGGTATATATGTACTCCTTAGAGGATGACTAATGAGAAAGAAAATAAAGTTGGATTCATAGAAATATACTAAAGTCCGATGAAGAGAAAACCCTAACGTGAAAGTGAAAGAAAAAGTGTACCCTTTAAAAATGATTTATTGTAGTAATATTTTAGAAATGTGTTTGGTATTTTAATAAGATTCAAGAAGGCTCAATGAAATAGTAGCACTGAGAAGTAAGGACATTTTTACAATTCACACACACACACACACACACACACAGATGTGTCAGTAGAGAAACTAGCTAAAAGAAAGAGCTTTGGTTTCACAGTAGGATCCGGAAATTGAAGTGTCCAAGGAGAAGCTGTGAACAAACGCATTACCAAGGAAGGGAGGAAATCTCAGCAGCAGGAGTTTGGACCTTGTCATTTGGGACCTTGTAAACCCTTCATCAGGCATGATAAGGGCAAGGTTCAAATCTTTGGGTTAACGTGTGTATTCTCAGCACCTGGTAACATACCTTGCATATAGTCTGAACTAAACAAGTATATATTTTTAGAAATAATGGTACAGTATTTTTTTTTAATTAAAAAAGTATCCAGATGATAGAACAATGGTTGGCTTTGAAAACTGTAGTAAATAAGATTGTCAGAATAAAATTTATTAATGTTTTGGGATAATAGTTTAGAGGACAGATTTCAATAAAGACCCTCAGGTGACCTCGAGAAGAGAGACTGAATTTTGAATCATCTTTGAGAAAGATTGGTCTTCAGTGGATTGTCTGTGGACTTTGGAGAACCAATGGAGGAGAATAATCACAAAAAGATATTGACTTTAAAATAACTGATATTAATTTTGCCCATTTATTTAAAACAATGCTGATGTCAAGATTGTAACACTTGGGGGAGCAGAGAAGAGCAAGTTTGTCAGAAAGAAAAAGGATAAGTTTGTAGACAACAGAGTCATAACTAATGACCAAAGACTTCTGTTTTTCCTTTTTCTTTTAATTAAAAACACAAAACTTGCATGTCCATAGCATGTTTGTCGAGGAGTTTGGGACTCAAGAGTTTCAGCTTTATGTCTTATCATTTCATTTTTTTTTTTCATTTTGTTTCCCTTGAAAGAACACAGATTTCTGTGTAGAACAATGTCTGCCACCACTAAGTTACAGGATCACTGAATGAGGCAAGGCCTCATTCTGTTTGGTTTTTCAGATAAATGTTAGAAATACTAGATAGTCCTTGTTAAAACTCTCCATTGTTTCAGAAGTACTTTCCTTAGCTCTTCTGACCTGTTTTGAGTGCTGTATTGCTCTGACACTCCAGGCAGATAAAAAACATTTACTGACAGATTGAATTGTTTTCTTTGAATTGTTTTTTATGTTTGTATTTTTTACATAATATTCATGTGAAATTTGAATTTTTTTTACAGGAAAGTCAAGTAAAATTTGATACATAATTTAAGAACAGATACAAGAACAATTCTTAAACATTTTTCAGTTTACTTCTTTCCATTTTAGAAGCAGTCTACTCTGTTTCCAGCTATACTCATAAGTAAATCATATAAGTAGTATAGGATCAGACAAACAAAATACAGAGTATTCTAAACTACAGTAGAGAATAAGTGGACATTTGGAAAAAATTTAATTTTTGTTTCTTGCTCTTATGCTACATAGTATGATAGAAGCATCATAAGATCATGTTCATTAAATTTCCTAATATTAACCTATGAGTCAGGTACTATACTTGTATTTAATAGGTGAACACACAAAGTTTAGAGAGTTAAAAGTGTTCACTAAAGATCTCTCAACTAGTGTGTAATATGGTCAGAACTCAAACTGATATTTCTTTAATTGCAAAGCGCATGAGTTTGCCTCTTTGATGAGCAAATTAAATTTATTTTAGCCTACATTTTTTTAAATGTGCCAATTTCATAAAAATAATTTCTTGACATATATGTTTGTTAGCTATCTAGTAGAGCCTGAAAGGAAATATTTGATACATGCTGTACCTTACTGTTTTTGACTTAAATACTATATGTATTAAAATAAATAAAATGGGTGTTATTTAAATGAGGGGTAAATATTAAAGCATATCGGAGAAATGATGATTACCACCATTTTAAACTTTTTAATGCTATCAAAAATTCTATTGCTGATTTCCCCATTAAAAATGATGAGAAATTGCATACGATTATTATTAGTTTAGTAGTATTTCTCAAATTACTTTTGCTTTATCTCATTAACAGAATGAACTCTATTAACTATACATATTTTATTAATTTACTGTTTTAGAAATCTCATGGTTGCTAGCCTTTAAAAGTATTAATTTCAAAATGGACATGATCACTGATACCTAAGTTATTTATTTTTGAGTAAATGTTTTGGGACATCGATAGATAAAATACACATTTAAATATTATTAAAGAATCAACTGCTCAGAATAAACCATTCAGTGTTATTACTTAAAAAAAATATTGTATGCTTATATCTTAGATTTCTCTTCCTTATTTCACTAGAGTATCATAGAGAGTGAGAGAAAGTGATGCTTATGCTCTAATTGGGGGAGATAAATCGAAGGATTACACTAAATTGGTATGAAGTATGCTCTTTGAGAGTGTATCAAAGAGGAACCTGATCAAGGTTTTAGAATAGTTTCTTGAGTAAATGATTGAGTTGAGGTCTCAAGGATGGGTGTGTAGTTATGTCTATTAAGAAAAAGTTTGTAGAAAGAGATCATTCCAGGCAGAGGGATCACATGTATAAAGGAAAGACTGTGGTGGGCCAGAGGAAGAGAAGGAAAGTAAAAATCATACAGAGAAAAGTGGGACAGCTTCCGTATGAGGCTGGAGAGGAAGATATTTTGCAGGCTTGTAGGTCATATGAAGGGTTTCATCCCGTAAGCAATGGGAAGTTCTTAAAGAATATGGCATGATTAGAGTATATATTAATATGGTTCAACTAGCTATAGTTTAAAAAATGACTTAGAAAGGAGCTACATGCACAAAGGGAGTCAATTTGCAGACTCATATATTAGACAAGGACAGAGATGGAGATGGAATTGACAAACTATTGGGAGTAAAGATGGAGTGATGTGGACAGATTTAAGAAATATTTAGGATGTAAAAGGACTTGGAAATATATATATATTTTTTTATTAGAGTAAAACACTTTACAGGCTATACCATATGAAATTCAAAGAAGAAAACAGTACATGGTTTTTCCACTTAAAATAACATGATCTATTTGGGATCCTAAGATATTCACTTAAAAAGCACCGTAGCTATAGAAAAGGTTCCTGGGCATGTGAAAAATGCTCAATGGCATTAGTCGTTTACTTCTTCTGATCCTGAGATACTCGGGTTGTAGCAGAAGAAACATTATTCTTTTAATATGGCTGCAAGGAGAAGAAATATACTGGTGGGAAATGCCCTACTTAAAACAGAGAGAAAGAGAATTTATGTTATTATTTTTCAATTAGAGTTAACATAAAATATTATAGTTTCAGGTGTGTAACATAGTGGTTAGACATTTATATGCCTTACAAAGTGATCAACCCAATAAATCTAGTACCCATCTGGTACCATATGTGGTTATTACAATGTTATTGACTATATTCTCTATGCTGTGTTTTACATTGCTGTGACGACTTTTATAACTGGCAATTCATACTTCTTAATTTTTTTCACCTTTTTTTATCCATCTCCCCAATCGCCCTCCCATCTGATGACTGTCAATTTATACTCTGTTTCTATGAATTTGTTTCTATTTTGTTTGAAAAGTATTTGAGGATCTAGGGTAGGTTTTTAATCATGGAATAAGGTTTTGTATTTTACAGTGAATGAAATTTTACAGGAGAAATGAAGAAAGACCATCAGAAAGTGGGAAGTAGTACTGAAATGAGAATTCAGGGTATGATTGATGATCTCAGTGATGCCTACAGCAGATGTTAACAAGGAAACCAGTAGTGTATATTAAGTTCCATTGCTCACTTGGGTAGGAGTGTGTAGGCCCTTGAGTGTAACAGTACCCAGAGCACAGCTATGTCCTTTAAGTAAGACCCAAATGCTTTGGATAAAGTACACTTAATTCATTGCTATGTTTTAGTCGGTGTTGGAAGGTGAAACTAGTTCGATAGTACCTTGAACCACAAAGCAAGCAGATTAGACTCACATGACCTCACGGTAGGATATTTTCAGTGATTCAAAGCACTTCTGTGTTGTGTGTTATGTTAGAATGATCATTTATCGTGTGATTCCTCTATCATATGACACTAGCTCTGGGTGGGGACGGGGAGAGGTTTCTCTTTTTATTCCCATCTCTTCTTGTCCCAGAGGATTTATGTGCATGTTCTATCAAATATTGGTTTTATAAATCATCCCTTTGTGTTTCTCAAGCAATAACTATCGGGAGAACACAGGTATTTCTCTTTAGGTGATTTCTTAAAGACCAAGTTTTTGTTGCTTATAGCATTGCTGCATGGTTGCAGACCATAAAATGGTGGTTTCTTGTTTCTTCTGGGACCCACTTTCCTAATGCAACTGTCTAATGGAATTCGACATTTGTCACTGGAGTTAGAAATAGAATTACCGAAGTCATTGTTTTTAAATTTGATTTTTGAAAATTGAAAGATGAAATAAAAACCTACCAGCCATTTATCAAAGGCAGAAATATTTTCTTTGATTTTTTTCTTTTACGTGTTTAAAATATTTATATATTTTAAATAATGTAACTATATTATGGAGCAGAATGGAGAATTTATAAGACACAACGCAATGTCAGTTTTCTACTTGAAACAGAATGCTTTCATTCTCCAGTGCTATGATGGTATTTCAGTGGAGAAATATGTAGTGGGATTGTAGATGGAATTATTACAAATATAACTTCACGTCATTTGGAATAGTCTGGTTGGATAATAATCGATATTTTTCATTCAGTTCCCCTAAATGCTATTTTAATTATTTGTTTCCCACACCCCATCTTCCTCATCCTCCTTCCCCGCTCCAAGATCTACAAACACATCCCAGGGAAGTTAAGGTAACAAAGTGAAGAGGAAAATGACAGACATATCAATAAAACTTAAGAACAAAATGCTGCAAAATAGCAAGTCCAAATGGAGATGCAATAAATCTGTTCCATTTCTAGGTAGGAAAAAGGGACCAAGAGATATCTTTAACCTGGGTATCCCAGTGCTAATACAATCTAATTATCTTTGATGTTCCACGAAACTCTTGAGGATCTCGTAGAACCCAGTTTAAAGCACGGTCTGATTGGGAAGAAGGGACTATTTCTCGTGCTGAAGGTCTGCCTTCACTCCACATTAAAGTCAGCCTGTCTGGCTGTCTGCACAGTAAGGCACCATGATGCAGTGGGTGACTGTTGGTCAATCTGTGGACACTGATTTGTTTCTTAATCTGGTTTCTAGTGTGGCTTTCTGAAACAGAGCTCTGTTTTTGCTTACAAGCTGCAGCTGTTGTCCAAACAAAATATCAAAATATGTGTAATTTTACACCCTCTCATTTTGACCGTTGTTTGTTTGTTTGTTTGTTTGTCTTGCTGGCCTGCTCATTGGGTCACTCTGATGCAATACCAGGTCACGACGATTCCTTGAGAGTTAGGGAATTGCTCCAGTCCCGTTGTGTCTACACAAATAACACCACTCTGCAGCTGCCACTTAATGACACCAAGTCATCTTTATTAAACTTGCTGGCTTCCCACCTAGCGTCGGGGCTCTGTCTACTGTAGTTCCCTGAAAGTGAAATAGAATAAGCCTTCTCCCCACGGCTTATTTCTAGAAAGTGGGAGAAGGGTGCTGTGTCCCCCATAGTAGTGAATGCTCGTTTCCTCAATTTCCCAAGTCTCTCTCTTCTGTAGCTTGGTGACAATATTTAAGAAAACTGAGAGCAGCGATTAAGAGTTTTCACTGTTCGGTTTATTCCTTAAATACATCAGACTTAAATATAGAGACGTAGATTTTTCACTCAGAAATTAAATAATTCTCACGTATGTTCTCAGGTTTTTCTCTGACAGCTTCCATCGGCCTCATACCTCACGACAAAAATGAGAGGTGACAGCTAGGGGGAGTGGCGTTGAAGAAAATAATGCCTCAGTTACTATGTCACCACTTGATCCTACTGTACCTTTATTTTTCTTCTGTATAAGATATAACATGTGTAAATGCATAATTTCGTAGGCTATTTTTCTGAAAATAACTGATACAATAACTAGGATCCTTAATAAAACTCACCAAAAGACCGGCACATTTTGAACATTTTGAACAATGCTAAAAGGAGAAGCATTGCACTGTCCCAGATAAACTCTTCCATGGCTTTATGCTCACTCCTCTTGGCAAAAGCCTCGTTCTTGGCTGGAAAAGCATATCCCAAGGGAAACAAGGATCTGTGTGCCCAGTAGAAAATTCTGTGGAAACAGAGGGCTGGGCAGCATCTCTGGCACAGGTTGGGCTGGAGAGTAAGGTCAGAGATTAGAATGGTCACGTTCCGCCCGCCCCCACCCCGACTTCTCAGAGGGTTTTAAGCCAAAGGCGACACTGCCAAAGCCCTCAGTGTCGACAGCACAACTTTGTGTGGCATCTGCTTAGCATGTTCAGCAATTTTAGCTCTAAGCACACTAATGTCTGCCTGCATTACACTTTGGAACTGTAGTCCTTCTCTTTCCTTTATTCTCCTTGGTATTTTATGCCCCAGTTAATTCTCTTCTTTTCTGAATTCATTTAAATTATGTTTGCATATTTATCTTTTCCTTTTAATCTTTTAGTTTTTTTGTTTGTTTGTTTTTACAATCACACAGTTAATTGTTCTTGGCTGATTTATCTTACTCTTTCATAAGACTTTTCTTTTATCTCATGTTTACTTTGTTCTTATATTACTTATTTACCTAGTTTCTACTTATCACCTTTAGGCTTTGCCTTAATTATTTCCTTTTTATGTTATCTATTTTTCATTGTGGTTCTTAATTTTCTATTATCTCTTTTTTTCTCTTTCTTATCTTTATTTTAGTTTATCTTAATAAAACAAGCAGAGAACACTTGTGGGGAGAGAAGAGAGCAGAGCCTCTCTTGCCCTAAGCGAGATTGCCTTCTTAACCACTCACTGTCGGGTTGCTCCTGTCTGGTCCAGGAGGATGAGCATCTAGTCTTAAACTTCCTCTCTGGAAAGCCTTATTTCAGAAAGGCAGTGTGGTGCAGTGCTTAAGGTCATAGCTGGGAATAAAATGAAACTTGGTTCACTTTAGAACTGTGCTCTTGAGAAAGTTACTTAGCTTCTAGCACTTGAAATTTTCTATAGCAATAACAATAACTTTCATATAGTGTGTGGATTAATTCACGTGAAATATTTATTAATTTCTAATTTCTCTATTGCACTAAGGGATATGAATAATACTTATGTTTCTAACAGGACGGCAACTACCGTTTCTATCTTACCCCCTAAAAACCCCAATCTGCCTTCTATTAGACAACAGATACTGATCTCTGTCTGTCATTTTTGGCCAAAAGATTATCCAAATAGTTTCATTCTTTTATTACCCCTTCTGATTTTTCTCTCTGATGCTTGTGTCTTTTCTCTCACTTTGCCAGCGGGGAGATTCGTCCTTTAACCAAGGTCTGAAACCCTGATTTTCTGTTAAGATAGCCTAGAATAACCAAAATGCTACCTTTAGGCTGATTCCTTCACTCTTAATGATATTAGTTCACTTAGATTGTATACCAATTCCAGCTAATGGTAATCAAGAGCCATATTCCGCTGACAAATTTTAACAATATTTTGTATTAACTGACTGTGCTTTCTACTTGGTCTCAAATTTCTGTACTGGAAAGCCATGGAATGAAGTACGAGGATTCTAAATTCAAGGAGTCCCATATCTGTGATTTTAGAAGTTGATGTCCGGAACTTACCTTTCTGATTTCATCTCTCTTTCAAGTTGGGCAACATAATTATTATGATAGTGAATGATTTTTAGGTGAGTTTCACTTGGTTTTCAATGGAAAATGGGACTGGCATGGTGTCCACTGCTGTCTATCTTAATATGGTGTCTATCAGAATAGAAATATGGTCAATATAAATACAGACTGAGCAAGTTAATATCAATTATTTTTAGATCATTTAGTCTCAATATGAAGTTGTTACAGTGCGTGGTTCTTCTCCTCATTAAAATAGAGCCTTGATCTTAATATCTTTTACTATGTGATTGTATCACTAAAATGTAATTCTTTGGAAAAGGCATTAATCCATATTAATCCAGTTTGGGAAAGTCTATAATCTTGTACAAAGCTCGACAGATCATTGGGTTGCATAAGTCACATAAATTGTTAATTGACTTATAGTCTAAATTGCTGTGTTTTATTTTATCAAGTAGAAGTGTTTTTTTTTTCCTTTTCTCAAACAATTCTTAAGAATAATTTAGATATTTTGCACACATTTATATTTATGATTGTAAGCTTGTGTTTGGATTTTTCATACAAAGGTGATATCCATTTGGTTTTCCCCTAGATGCTGAAATATGAGAACAATAATGTTTAAATATCAAATAATCTGCTCCATATACAAAACACATTTCCCATGCATCGTGATTAGGTTTCTTGAATGAGGTAGGATTCAGGACTTTAAATGTCACTGTGAAATTCAGCTCTCGTTTCCTTGTTCTTAATCTCAAGTATCAAAAAGGATTTCTGATAGTCAAATGACATAGATACTTTCTGCTAACTGCTTTCCAAAAGTATTTGTTATTCTTCATGAGAATTTTTAAAAAATATGTTTTAATAAATTTCTTTCTTTGTCCTTTGACTTCTCAACATTAACGGCAATTATTTCCGTATCTGTAGCACTATTTGTTACATCAACTCTTGTCATTTATAACCTGTGTATGACAAATTTTAAGGGTCATGCTAGAATGTTTTTGAAACTTTAGAATTAAAGCTTTCAAATTATTTTTTCCTTTTTGAGAAGAAATTGTTCTGTAAATATAATAGTAGGACATAGTTTTCCATTTTCATCAACTGAATTCCAGGCATAAACAATATTAAAATGTTTTCTTTTAATGATGTAATATATTTTGATACCATCAGGATGAATTAACTTTCATGAACTATTTTTATTCTAAGTATATTTCTTATACTTAATATTCTCCCTTTGACTGATTAGATGAAATGAGAATGAGGTACAAAATATAGCAAAAGCATTTCCAGACATAATTCTGTTTAACGAGGTTGAGTATTTTCATATTCCAACGTTTGAGCAACTTTGGGCCTTTTGTATTTTTTGGACGCTTTTGGAATCTTTTAGATTATTTACTGCAGTTATAAAATCAGGGTGGAATCAACCAAAATATTTCCCTATTTATTCTTGAACTGTACTAAGCTTTGTAGCTGGTAAACAACGCTTAGAAAAACCTGTATTGCAATAGTACTTCACAACAATGACTTACATTACTTTTTGATATTGTGAGCTTACAGTTGACTATAAAGTAAGATTAATTTAGCATACTTTCAATTTTGCAAACATGGCAAAAACAGATCCAATTTATTACCATTTTAAAACCATTCATGGTGTTATTTATATTTAGTAATTCTGACTTTAGCAATACCCACATTTGGAAATACAGCTTGATTAAATAATTGTTTATATCTCCACATGCAATTCTATATCAAAACTGGAAATAAGAAAGATACCCTTCAGTAAGACGTAATGTTTGTTAAGCTTTTTTTGTTCAAAAAATTATTCACCTTTCATATTTGCTTTGGGCTAGAAGGTTTATGTTTGTAATGTTGAAAAATATTAATTTATAAATAATATCATCTCATTGCCTTATTTTTAGGCAGATTCTGACCATGGAACTATTCAACTTGAATCACAAAATTTTTCAGCTGCAATTCTGTTAGAACTTTTGAAGTTCATAAACAGGGTAGTTCGTTATCATCCTCATAAAAAAGAAACATTACCTATTTTACCTTTTTGTGTAATTTATATAAAAATTTATTTAAAATTTTGTCTATATTTATATTTTTATTTTTGATGATGCTTTGATTTCCTTTTTCCCTTTGTAGGCATTTGGAAAGCTTACCTTTCTCTATACAAAAGAAAAAAAATAATACTATACTTCTGTATCATTGTGAAGATTGTTGATTTCCTTCTACCACCTCAGTTTCCTTGCATTTCATGGCAGGTATCATCTGTCCCTTTTCCCTTCTATCTGAGGCTTTTTTCTTCCATTTTTTTTTTTTCTATTTTCCTCAACCTAGCTGTTTTAGAATTGGAGGCATAAAGTTTCTGATTTTTCTATTGCTGTTGTTGTTGTGATGGACCTTATTCCATCAGAGAAGATTGATTTGGCTGTGAGCTAATAGAAATGATGATTTTTAAGCCAGTAAGTGATTTTATTATTTACACATAATAAGAAGGCTAGAGGTATTCAGACTGGGTCTGGAATAACAGCATTAAATTATCATTGAGGCTGCCAAATTTTTCTCTTTTCACTTAGCCACTGAGCATATGGCTTTGACCTCATGCTCAGTGATTCATGGTAACTGGTTGGTTGTTTCCTTATGGCATCAAATCTAAATTTAAAGTAAGAAGACATAAGGTGAATAAGACAAAAAGTTTATACCACCTGAGTCTCTTCATTTAAAGAGCTTTATGGGTAAATTTTATTTATATCTACATGTCTCAGACTTGTTCAAATGACTACTCCTCAACTATAATAGAATCAGGAAAACACAGTTTCTTTGATGAGCACCGTTGACACTTGAAACAGAATCAAGCTTCAATTAAGAATATAGCATAGACCACAGTGTTTTTATTTCTGTCTTTTTTTTTTTTTTTTTGGTAATTTGGCTCTTTTAAATACATAACTTCGCTTGAAGTGCTTTAAATAACCCCCACAATGAACAGGTTTTGTTTGTTCTTTCTTTCAGTTATTCTAAGATTAAATAGTCTCATCATTTCCATAAAACTTGTGCAAATATGTTCACCCAGCATTGTTTAAGAAAAAAAAACTATTAACATTAAAAAAAAGTACAGAATTCTATATTTATAGATTTTCACCATGAAGCTATTCTTTAAAGAAAGTATAATTAATTAATATACAGTGGTCATACTATAATCTCATCAGCCTCTCACAAGAAACAGATGTTCTCTAAAATTTTAACCATCATCAGAGACTAAAAATCATTTTAATTTAATACAATAAATTAACATATGCCCAAAATGAAAGACAAAAAAGACAAAGCAAATGAAAAATATGCTCCAAGAAAGTAATAAAGAAAAATTTTGTTGCTAAGAGTTGTGCTTGAAAGCCAAATTAAACAATTTAAAAAATCTGTATTAAAATAGTAATATTCTAACATGGTGATACTTTCTTTTTTAACACTTTAACAGCAGGAATCCAAATTTTCTAATTTTGTGAATGTTCATTTCCTATATGCAATACAAGAAATTTACACAGGCCAGCCCTAAAACTAATGTGACTAGTTTACATTATAATATCTAGCTATTACATTATCTTATGTTGTATAGTAACTAGCTATTCCTTAGAACAACCATAAAAACAAAAGCTATGAATGGTTGTTCAGAAACTAGAATCATAAAAACCAAGCTGCATACTCATAGCCAATATTTTTAAAATGTAGATTATGTCTTTGGAATCATTAGCAACAGATTTTAAAATACCCTCTAGGTTTTCAAATATGTCTTCAAGGACCTTCGGCTTTGATATCATGTCATTTTTGAATAAGCATTACTATCCTGGAAGTCGTGGACACATTTTCTTGCTAAAACAAATTTCTTTCCACATAAATGGCAGATGTATATTTGCTGATAATCTTTCTGTCTCCTTTACTATATTCCTCATGGCATCTCTTATGTGGCCAAGACAGTAGAGGACTAAATAGACGATAAGGCCCTTCTTGGTTTCTGGATTAACTTACTCCAAAATTTTGGAAAAAACACATCATAGTTCAAACTTATGTTCTGCTAGAAGTTTTCTCTTACAGTCATTTTGGTATTTGAGTTTCTTCCATTCCGTGGCTCCATTATCCCCTAGTGCCTTGGAGGGCTCTGAATCCAGCCAGCAAAGGGAAAAAGAGCATGGAGGAGCCACACCCACTAGTTAAAATAAACTAAATAAGAAGCGATATAGATCATGTCCACTTCAGTGTCGTGGCATGACACAGCATGGGAGAATCAATTCGAAAGTCAGGCATGGACCTAGGGAGTCCCTGGAGAAGAAAGAAGTACTGCATGTCATCTGTATCAACTGATGATGAAGTGGCCCGAGGTGGTGGCCCTGATTGTGGCCAGTAACAACAGCAATTGTTAGAATTGCAGTATCTGTCTCTTCAATCTTGAATGCTCCAATCATTTTTTTTAAGTTTCTTTTTAAGTAAATAAGCAAACAAATAATGAGAGGGTTACATGAATTATATCAGTACATGTGTCCCTAGAAAAACCAACTCTTTTCCTAGTTTAAATATGGATTCGAAGGGATGAAGTTTCTTGTGATCTTTTTTTTTTTTTTTTTTTTTTACAACAAATGAGAGTAGCACAGGCTAACAATTTTAAGTCCCATAATAGATACAGACTACTATCTTCAATATTTGCAAAATATTTGACTAAAAAAGTGATGTTTTTACATATATGAAGATTATATAATACATGATTTTTTATGTTATGTCTAAGCTATTTAGACCACATTAGATTTTTAGCATAGTTTATAATAAAATTGCTTTTGGTAAATATTGTTTTTATCTTTGCCTCAGATTACTCTGAGAAATTGTCTTACATAATCACTTTCTATCAATCATCCCTTAAAGAAAACTGGACCAGAATTGAGATCTTTTTAGGATTCTAAGAGGCTTGAGTGAGAGGAAGAGGAAGTAGTTGGGTTCCAGATGTGTGGTGTTGAACCAAGAGGAATTAGAAAGACGACATTGGGAGCTAAAAGTCCACCAAGAACCAAAAGACAATTTCAAAGTAGTATCAATCCAGATGGGCCAGACCAAAGAGAAAAGCCCATGTATGATGGGATAGAATTAAGTTCAGCGAATCTGGTTTAGGAAAGAAACAAGTTACAATCCATGAACTTCTAGAATATGAAGGCAGGTATCATTTTATAAGTAAAGTGAAGTCTCTTCTATGAGAGAAAGGATACAATTGTGAGTCACAGGCCAACTTGGAAAATTACTGAATTATATGCAAAGAAAAAAAAATTGAAGATTATAACAAGTACTACTATTTAATTTTAAAATCGAAATTTATCAGTGAGCATTTCTTTTTGACTGAGTAAACAAACAAAAACAAACAAACAAACAAACCAAAACATTGCTTCTAAAATAAATTCATTGAGGTAGAAGTCAACGTGACAGCTCACAGAAGTTTCATGTCTCCAGAGTCATTTAATCATTTTCAGTCATTTATTTTGTAGATCTTTGAGTCCTGTTAATCATATTCTTCTGCCTTTCCTTGATGACCCAGTTTAAGAACATCTTTTTCTAATAAGAGAGTTTAACCTTTACATTCATAATAGTAGGCTGGTTTTATTCATCTTATCTTCTCATTCTCTTTAAAAAGTTTGTTTCTTGCTATTCTTCTGTTTTCATAAGAAAAACACTCATGTCTTGTTTTGAACTTGACATTTTAATATTAAGCATTCTGATTTTTAAAATTGGTGTTGATTTGGACTTCATACATTCTAATATAAATAATAATTCTTTGCTTGCACTAACAAAAGATGTGAATAAAATATAGTTAAGATCCATATTTCTATAAAATATCAAGACAATTGGTCTTTCTCTTGATGAAAATATGATATGTACAATACTGAATTAATGTTTATTACCGCAACTTTCTTTTTTGTTGTTAAAATTCTGATTTTTCCACAGTTCCAAATTACTAGTAGTAAATTAATTTACATTCCCTGTTATTAATTATATTTCATTTTAAACTTTTTTGTTTAGGCAAAACACTTATTTTACTAGTTTGGTGCTCACTCAGCTTTTTCTCATAGTTTTTCAGCTCTCTGTCTTTGGCTATAACATGTAATGTATGAATAAGGACCTAAGTAAACATTTAACACGCATGTCCAAGCAACTTTATACTTTCCTACTAAGTGTCCTACTTTAAATGGTCTCCAGTCACCTCAACTACAGCAAACCCTTAACTGAATTCCAGGTCTTACCCACAAATTTTTATTCACTCTGTTACTAATGCAGAGCACACTTGGTCAGCCAAGCGTGGTAACTGTGATTACATCCTAACCATCCATGTAGGTTGGCCACAAATTCTATTGATTTCTTCTGTAAAAGATCACTGAATTCTATCCCTTCCTTTGTAAACCCATTACCACTTCTTTTAGTAAAGACTTGGTTTTCGCACTCCTTAACTATTTACTAGTTACCTGACACTCTTAATCACGTCTCCTGAGTTTCCTTCCTCAAATACTTCTCCCACCTTTCATGAGAAACTTTCTCTAATATACAAGTTGATAGTATAATTCCCCTCACTGCATTTCTTTGATTATTTTCTATCACTTCCAGGAAGAAAAATTCAGCCCTTCTAGGACGGTATAGATGGTCTTCAGGGCCAGATACGTGTTTACCTTATTTTCAGTCTCAGTGGTCACCATTCCTTGCATAGTTCCTGCTTGCAACACTCTCTCTTCTGGCCGCATTCATTATTGCTGTTCCACGCTTCCATGCATTTGTGTACTTTCTCCAGTTTGGATAGTGAGATGTGAAATGCCCTTGAAGATGGAAGACACCGAAGTTAATTTCTAATTTTTTTTAAACACCTATAAATGTTAGTTTCTCTTAAATAATGACATAAAGGTAATAACACCCATCTTCCAGCCTTATCATAGCCATCTATGAAATGGCAATTAAATAGCACCAAGTGTCTTTACTATCTCATAATAGTAGTTTTTGATCTGTGTTATTCTACATGGTAAACCCCAATTTTTCTCATAGAATGAACTAAATATTGTCTGTTAAGTAAAAAAACCTTTGTTTGCTCCCTCACTGTTTGGCATAGTCATTCCATATTATATACTCCCATATAATTTTGTTATATAATACAGCATCTACTTTTTGAAATTATAATTATTTGATTATGTATTTGTCTCTCTGACTATGTAGTGATTTTTGAAAAACAATGACTGTTTTTCACTTATTTTCTTCCTTTATAATCTACTATAATACTGGCAATAAAAAAAATGGTAATCAACAAATTTTTTCCTGGAAAAAAATCAGATATTAAGAAAATTAAGCATATATTTTTAAGTTTGTTACATAACCTTCTAATTATTGCCATATTGAGATTATTATTAGTAGTAGTGTTTACTTATTTATGGGTTTTTCTTACTTACATTTGATAAATCATTAACTTTTTTTTTTAGAAATACAGGAACTGTGTTGAATAATTCATTTTGCCCTATTCACCTCTCAAAAGCTAATTATCTAATTTCCATAACCTTTGCATGTTTTTCTATTTGATTTCATAGTCAACACAACAAATGCTTAGTGAGTGGCCACTATGTGTAGGTAATGTGGTTATTTAATTAGAATTAATTTTTAGCTAACATTAATTATATCTTCAACTTTCAGTATGATGGCAACAGGAAAGGAAGTCCTTGTGCCATGTTATTATGCACAGTTTCAGTCCAACAAATATTTAGTAAGCACACACAATCTGGTAGCAACTATGCTAAGTGATGGAAATAAAATAGTTGAATGTAACTATCTTTGACCTTGATGAAAATTACAATGTCTTATGGAGCCTGTCTTTTCATTTAAGTATTTAAAAAATATACATTTATAAGCATAATTCTGCCGTGTTGTGTGTCTCACATGATTTTTGATGTTAAAGTTAAATTCAGCTTAAAATTATTTTATAATTATATAGAAACAGTAAATTACTTCAAAGTAATAGGAAAAAATAAGAATAATAACTAGAATTTATTAGGCACTTACCGTGTGCCAACTACTCTGCTATGCAGCTTGATATATTATCACGTTTAAGTCTCAAAGCAACTCTTATTAGGTAGATGCTATCAGCTCTCCTCTTTGCATGACAAGAAAATTTTGGCTTAATTTGATCACTTTTCAACATGGTAAAGAACTATTTGAGAGAATAAGGATTCAAACAAGAGCCTGAATGTCTAGTCTCTCCACACTGAATGCCCTCAATAGAAACATCTTGTAGTAATAGTTTGTTACGTAATAATGCTGGATAACAACCACAGAACTGAAGTGGCAAACAATAGTCAACGTTTATTTTTGCACACCAGTCTGTGGGTCAGCTGACCAGCTCTGCTGACCTGAGGTGATGTCTACAAGGCTTCCTCATGCATCGGCAGCTAGCTGCCAGTCAGCTTCTTGAGAGCTTATTCACAAGTCTGGGGCCTCAGCTGGGCCAATGGCTTTTATCAGTTCTCATGTATATGTGTCAGCCACCAAGAAATGAGTGCATGCACGTACATCTTCATGGGGGAAGTGGAAGACAAAGAGAGTGGACACATGCAATACTTCTTGTGGCTTAGGAACTGGTGCTCCATCACTTCTACTGTATTACATTAGCAAAAGCATGTGTCAAGTCCAGTTTAGATTCAAAGGGTAGGGAAGTTAGCTCTCCTACTGTCTGGAAGAACTGCAAAGTCAAGTTGCAAAGAGCATGGGCACAGGGAAGAATTAAGAATTGGAGTTATTTTATTTTTTATTTTTATTTTTTTGTAATTAACTAGCACAATCTGCTCCCTGGCCAAAATGTTTACATCTCTCTCTTTTGCAGAAAACACTTCCTCAAAGCCAACAAATTTCTCATTGAATCACATCACCACACTCAGAGTCCATATAGACTCATATAGACCATATAGGTCTGGAGATTGATGCTTGCATGCAGTTCCTCCTAATCTGAAAACCTAAGGAAATGCATTTTCTACCACTCCAAACGCCCAGTGTATAATGATCACACAAACATATATCCTGTTTGAAAGGCGAAGACTGAGAGGCACGTAGCAACTGTTGGCAATTCTGGAATCCAGGCTTTGCCAGAATTGTTACTCTGGGGTGGTTAATCTTCCTTTACTAGGCCCTGGTTCTGTAATCTGGGAATGTCTGCCAGGTCCACTTGACTTTGCTCAGTGGGAAGTTCTATTTGGCCACTTCTAAAGAGAACATTGAATACATGTCCTTTGAGTTACTTCTGTTTTCTTAGTCTAATGCTTGTGATAAAGATAGGGTCACAGTGGGGTTTTTTTTGCTTTGTTTTTGTTTTTGTTTTTGTTTTTGTTTTTGCATTTTGAAAAATCTCAGTAATTTTTAGACCAGGCTGTGGAACTTTTGCCAATTGCAAAACTCTATTCATCTAAATCCATCAAAAGTAACCTACAACATTCTTTTCAAAGCAGGTCTTTCTACTCGTGATAGTGCTTGGGTAGAAATGCAATGGATATGTCAGCCTACTGTGAGACAAAAATACCAGAGTCCAAGGATCAAGTTTATTCACTTGAAAATGTCTACTAGGCAATGTGTTAATTCTTTCAGAGGCCTTTCAAAGGATGTCACAGCCCAACACTTGATTAGATCTTCACCCAGAAGCCATTGTATGCTTCGACAACCTTTTCCTGACTTGTGAACCTGGATATGTTAACTAGTTTTCTTCTCTAATCTAGCAAGTTCTGGACACTTTTCATTTCATTTAAATTCTACTTGTCAGTATTGGGTCAGGTATTTATTCAGCTCATCTCATTCTTATAACTTAGGCATGACAAATAAGAACCACTCAATTTTTATCAGTCTTCTTGGAAATCTCATGGCTCAAGGGGTGGGTAGAGCATAGTCCAATTTAACGATTATTTCTTTCATTGCCCCTGAATAATAAATCATGTTAACAGAGGTCTCCTTTCCAGATTGCTACAGTTGTCAAGACGTGGTTTCTTGAATAGTCCATTTTTTTCCTCCTTGATTTTACATGGAGGAACAACTAACACAACCACTAACAATTTATACCTATTCACTCTATTTCTGGATTTTCTCTTGTATTTTATTCATCTGTCTTCTATACATTCTCTATAGTATACCACTTTAATGCTGACACCCCATAATATGTTCAGTATCTGGCAGGGCTGGAGTCCATTCTTTGCATTTCTTCATTTGAGTTTCTCCTTTATACTTGTTTGCTCATTTATCCATGTGAATTTTGATAAAACCCTCCTAGTTTAAAAGTAATGATGTTTTAATGATTCACTTGCAGAGAATTAAAATCATATACTATCCAAGAACATAACATAATTTTGCATTTGTTAGAGCATCATTTTTTTCCTTCATTAGTTTCTTAAATTTTTCTTAATATAGATTTTAAGTATTTCCTTTTTAATGCAATCATAAGTATACTTAATTTTCTTTACTATTGTAAATAAGTTCATTTACATAGTTAGAAATTATAAATTGTAATTGACTGTATAAGGACCATCATTATTTCTGTTTATGCATTTGATTCTTTAAAACATTATTGATTTATCTTATTGTTATTGATTTCTTTTGATTCCCTTGCATATTATAGACATGCAGTCATATCTACACACAGATAATTCTACTTTCCTTATTTTTCTACTTTTTGTACTTCATGCAATTTACTCACCTTTCTAATTGTTTTGGTTGGAACTCAAGCACAAAGCTTAACCTAATAAGAAGGGAATTGAGATTGTGATCTTTTTTACCATCTTAAGAAAGTATTCATTATTTTCTACTTTCCTGAATTTTTATTTTCAAAAACTGTTCAACTTAGTCAAATACTTCTTATTACCCATACAACATTCTCTGAAATTTTTATAGAGTTATCGATTTGATAAATTATATCAATCAATTTAACATTAATGAAACATCCTTGAATTCCTGGAATAAACCCCACTAGGTCATGTTGAATTTGTTTTTTTAAGTATGTTGCTAAAATATATTTAGTTGTGATTTTTAGATCAATGTTCATCGGGTGATATTTTTGTGATTTTATTATGTTTTCTGTAAAATTTTTGTAATGTATTAATATTAATATACATTCAATTCATAATATAAATTTGGAAGCTCTCCCTGGAAATATTTTCATAACTTTTCAGTTAGTCACTTTTTAGAGCTTTACTGAAATTATCTCCAGAAAACTCCCTGATCCCCTAAGGCTTTGATTCAGTTTGTTTCATTTAGTTTTTGTTATTATTTCATTGTTTTGGGGCAATATCCTCCATGGAAATTGTTATTTATAGACTATTTTCTGCTCTGGTCGATTTTGTGAGATTATATTTTCCTAGAAATTTTTGTAAACAGGTTTTCAAGTTTATTTGCATATTTTGAAGTAAATCTATTTCATTCAATTTTTGTAATTTTTTATTTCTAGGACCATCTCTGTCATTTCATGTTTTTTGTGTTCCTACTTTATTTATTTTTTTGATTCGGTGAGTAAGGAGTTTGTTTTTGTTGGTTGATATTTGTCAAAAAA
Source organism: Eidolon dupreanum (assembly GCA_028627145.1). Classification (NCBI taxonomy): domain Eukaryota; kingdom Metazoa; phylum Chordata; class Mammalia; order Chiroptera; family Pteropodidae; genus Eidolon; species Eidolon dupreanum. The sequence goes on along the minus strand of CM053512.1, from coordinate 8,538,453 downwards.
CAATTTTTGGTATTTATAGATTAACTAAAATGGTCGGTTTCAACACATAGCTTTATGTTAAGTATGCTTCTGTGTATGTTTTAATCTCTGCTTTATTAATGTTACTGCTGTGTTATACTGTAGAAAGATATGAGTACTGTTATATCATCAGTATGAATTGCAGCCTATGGCCTCATGAAGCACTCTTTTATGTCACTTCAACAAAATCCTACCTTGTTTGATGCTAAGGTCACGATCCTGCTTTCTTTTTGAACTTACATAATGCATATTTGCCAATGATACTGTTTTTCAGCTTTGTAACTGATGTTTTATGTGTCTCTTCAGTAAAGCTTAGGTTTATGTTTGCTTACATACAAAGTGAAGCTAATTTTTAAAATGAGTTAATTGTATTAACCTTGATGCAATAATGATATTGCATTAACAATAATGCGATAATGATATTGCATTATTGTTATGAGGCTATGTTATAATTTTGTTACATTTTCTGTTAACATTTTTTATATCTCTAACTATACAATATTTTTCTTGTATATAATTCTAATATTTGAGTATTGGAATTTTTATTCTACTGATAACTTTTATAACTAAAACTTTAAAGATATTTTTACCTCAGACATTTTCTATTAGTTTCTTATTATTAATAAATGAAAATTAGTGAGTCTTCATCCTCCTCCATCTTCTCCATTTTCCCTGGATAGTATTACCATTCTTACCATGTGTTTGCATAGATTTTTGTAAATGGGTACACATAGCCATGTATATGTGTTTGGCCTTGCTTGCCATGCCTCTCTGAACCAAATTCTTTAATATAGGCTTCTGCTCCCACTCTCACTCACTTCACTTACTTATGTTTGCATTATTATGTGTAGCACAATTGCTGAAAAAAGAAAGTATAATGTTTGCTTTCCCGGGGCAGCCCACCCCCTTTAGAAAGTATGCTTTTTCTGGCCTTTCTGGTATCTTAAGTTCTGCACTTTTAGATCCTCTGCGTTTATTGAATTAAATCCATTTCCTTCTCCCATTCAACATGGAATATGTGTGTGTGATATCAGAATGAGGAATGGAAAATGATTCGTTGCTGAGGTTCCCAGTAACTCTTGGAAGTAGGCAAGGTGAGGTCTATTTGTACAATGAAGAATCAGAAAACAGTATACAGCTGGCCAGGGTGCTCAGCCCTCACACTAGAGAGCTCGAACTAGAAATATTTTTTCTCTTTTTCTGGAGAAGTCCTGAAAGCTGCTTCCATTAAGCAAGATTGCCTCTCAGCTATGCCGGTGCAAATTTATATTCTTTTATTATTAACACAAAATAAATATTTCTAGCAGTAAATAACTCCTGATAGATAATATGATGTCTAGCCATGTCTGTGATCTAACTCTCCAACACTGAGGTTTTCTTTATTGAGTTAAATTGTCCAATTCTTGCATACGTATCTAATTTTCCCCTTTATTCTTTAGTTCAGGGGAAGACGAAGCTCTTCTTAGTCAAAGGGCACATATATTCAATTGATGACACCTTAAGTACCTATTTGCAATAGTGGGTTAATAGTACACCGCGAGTACTATTTTGAGCACCTGCAATTATCTTCCAGGGGTTTTCTGAAAGAGATGGGACGAGAAAGGGAAGGGGCATGGTCAAAAACTGGATGCACTTTGTGCTTTCACGTAGTGGTAATTTGAATAGTGGCAAGTGCACCGATGCCCTTCTGATGGGGTTGGCAAAATGGATCTCAAATGGAAGGCACTTAGGGAACGTAGAATGTAAGCAGGCAAGACACCTAGAAAGAGACAGGCTTCTGGGCTTTGAGAAGCTCGTATGTTGGCTTACCGTTGATGCATGATAAAGTTTAGACGAACAACTCCAAAGCCAATTGGGCCAGGGGTAGGCACATTCTGTGCTTAGGCGCCATATGTGTTCTTCATACATTTCTGTGTTTTGACATAACAGAGACATATTTCAAAATATAAACACTTTTAACTTTCTCAAAAGTTTTTCTTTTGGAACGAAATCATACATATGACAGATTTTTCGGAGACTCTGGAATAGAACCATTAACATTTGACTTTGAATCACTGAGCAGACTTAAGGCACCTGAGAATGTACATGATAAATTCCTAGAATGAAATTAGCAAAGGATTGAATTTAAGTCACAGTATATATTAAAAAAAAATTAGGGAAGTGGTGTTCCTTTGTCCACAGGCTGATTAATAACCTTGGGGGTTCATATTTTCACATAAATTATTTAATGTGTGTCTAAAATTCATATAATGTCCATTATCCTCAGTTGCAGATCACTGACTTAAAATTAGAATGTGACATTTTAAATAACATCCCAAAAATGTTATAGTAAGTAAACTAATATGTCTTTATTAGTCCTTGAGAATCAATTTCAAAAGCCTTTAGATTCTGATGAAAATTATGCAAATTCCAGCATACTATCATCCTTATAGTTTATGTTAATTTGACATTAATGTTAGCTGCCTATCTCGCTAACAATAATCCATTTGAACTAGCAGGCAGGAATACCAATTACTGAAATGAGTGGAGCTCATCCTTGAAGTTTCTTTTCTCTGTTATAAGTAGACATATGTCAGCACACAGGGAATAGCACAGATGTATCAAAGTCTTTCAAGTAACCAGGCATCTTTGTATAATGGAACAGGCTGTGGTTGACACACTAAATCTCAAAAAGAAAAAGAAGCCACTTTGTATTGAGAATAAAAAGGGCTGAAAAAAGAGAAAAATTGATGTGAAGATATTCTTATATATTTAGAGTCATTATTAGAGAATGTTGACCAAGTAGAATATCTATTTTACAGTGGACGAGTATGTATTTTACTGAATTTGTGAAGAATTTAAGATGCTAATTGATTTTTTAAATGATGGGTTTTTTTCTCCCTCTTGATTCTGGCTGCCAAATATGAATGATGTTGTTATTTTTACTTTCATTATTGGCTTATAAAGTAAAAGGTTAAAAAAAAAAGAAAATGATTTTTGCCATTCAAAACACATTGCTGTTTGTCTTCAAAGGAAGAGTTAGCTGAAGTCTGAATTTTTGTACTTTTCTTATATTGATATTGTTTAAAATGTTAGACCTAAGTTGAATGACTGGGAACTCCTTGAATAGTTCCCAATTTTTCCTCTGCCATGTATTGTGGGATATACTAATACATATGATTCAAAGACTACATGCTCAGTACCAAATCTTTCTGTAATCATTATGCTACCTATTTGTGATAGTTAAAAGGTTACTCAAACATATTATCTATTAGATATTATCTAATCTATTAGATATATTTACACATTATGTTGAATCATTAGCTAAATTACTATGTCTGCATGTTTGTATGCATTTTTTTTGGTTTGTTTTTCCAGGTAGATTTTAAGATTCTTAAGATTTAAGGTAACTTTTAATTATTTTTATTTTTTCCACAGTGCTTGAGGCAACAAAAAATTCAAGTATTTTCTATATTACTTGTGCCATAATTACACAAGTGGGTAGGGATAATTAACCTCCCTCCCCCCCCCCCCCGCAAAAAAAAAGTACAGTCACACATTAATGACAACTGTTATCACAAATAGGTATAGAAAGTAGATGACGAGGACAGACATAAAGAGGAAAGAATAAAATGATCATTTAGAGGGGATAGTTCAACTATCTGGACTAGAAAATGGATCTTGCTATAATTAAAGGTTAAAAAGAAGCTACCAGTTAGGAACAGATCTACCAAGTTAATAAAAAGCTTTGAGTTGAAGAGTATTCTTGCCACCACAGACGTTTCATTCTTCATTGATTTTTTTATGAGGATAAACAGTGATTTCACAAGAATGGGGATTATTTTAAATCCATATTATGAAATATTTTGAATATAGAGAGTAGAGAGAATCATAATGTGAACATGCGTATATTTTCCACTTAAACAGCTGTTTACATTTGCCAAATTATTTTTTTTTGCTGAAATACTTTATCATAATTATGGACAGCATGACATTTATCCCTAAATATTTCAGTATACATCACTAAAACTATTTTCCTGTATAACAATAATGCCATTTACACAGTAGCAAAATTAATAATAGATCTTTGTATTATCTAATAGTCTGTTCATATCTAAATTTCAGAAAGAAGATTTTAGTGCTATCACATTTTGACGTGTACTGTGAAAAGTTCTGTTTAACCACTTTTCTCCATTTATGAGGAAAACAAGCTTATGTTTCCAATGGATGGATGGTCATCGGAAAGTAAATTTTAAACATTCTTACTTCAAAGCAGAAATGCTAATTACGTGACACAATGAAGGTGTTGGAAATGTTAGCTAACACTGTGGTGGTAATCACATTGCAATACATATATGTGTGTGTATATATACACGCACACACTTACACATGTGTGTATCAAACCAACAGTTTGTACATCTTAAGCTTAGACAATGTTACATGTCAGTTATATTTCAGTAAAGCTGAGGGGGAGGTGGGGGCAGGGAAAGAGTTGACTTAGTAACGGAGGTTGAAAGGCTTGAGGATGAAGCCAGTGATGAATGTACCTGTCACACAGTAAGCCATGTCAGAAAATAGGCTGTAGCATCCTGGGGCATCCAGCACGATTAGGTGAATGTTATCACTCAATTATCACCCAACTCTACTCCACGATTGTAAAAATAAAATACTTTAATTTTTAAAAAGAAAGCTAAGAATTCCAGCTCTCCTGCTAGCAGAGTGGTTCCTGGTTGATAAATAAGCTGAGATTGTCAGTGTCTGAAATTTCACCTCTCACATTACACTCCTCCCTGCCTTTACATCAAGTTCAAACAACTTTTATTTTTAAAATATTGTCTACTTTTTCCCTCCTACGGTTCTTCTCACATTTCAGCCCACTCCTTATCTCACCCTCTCTGCTTTACGAAAGTGTATTTCTTTTCATTGTGGTTTTCCACTGTTAAAAGAGAGCATTCTCACTTCATTAACTCGTTTTCACTGATACTTCATTTACATGTTTGCCCTTATAACTACCTTCTCCCATGAACCTCCCCTCAAACATCTGAATTATTGTGACATTTTGGATTAATCACAAACATTAGGAAACTGTAGGTTTCAGAGTGACCCGAAATTGCACTTAATATTAAACTTCATTCGTAAAATGGATATGATAATATGGTCTTAATAACAATGTTTAGTGAGTCAATAATTATACAGTATGTGATCTGTGTTTATTAGAATTTTTGTAATTTGCTTATGTAAAATCGAGGTTAAATCATTAACCCCAGTGTTTACTTCAAGACTGTAAATGGACTGGCTTAGCTTGTGAAGAGAATCAGATGAGATAATGTATTCATAGAGTGTATAATTCTATGTGTAAGGTATTAATAATAATCTAAAATAGTTAATAAGTTTTCTAAGTGAAAAATAGACCTCTAAATAGCAAAGAATGCAAAAAAAACCCAAAAAACCAACAAACAAACAAAAACAAGCTGTCAGTTCCCCGCCCACAGCTGTGAATTTCCATCTTTGTTCTGAGTAGCCTGCCTTTTCTATTACTTTCTTTTTCCAAAACAGCGAATAGCTGCTCAAAATATTTTTACTTCAGTGAATGAGTTGTATTTTCTTTCTTGCAGTTTACCTAGACTTAAATATATATAAATAAAATGTATCCATCTCTAATTATAAGGTTGTAAATTTGCATAATTTGTATTCCATTAATTAACAACTTTATCATGCTTATATACAGTGATGTTTTTAAATTTATATTTTGATCATAAAAGAATTTGCTAGCCTATCTTTAAGGCAGATACATTCAAAAGGAGCCTTGCCTAGACCCATCAAATCATACTGGTTTATTAAGTCTTTTACTCAAATCTTGCTTTCTCATAAGTGGCCAACCTCTGATAGAGGACCAGTGTAAGTTTGTTGAATGGGGATATACCTATTTAAAAAAATATAACAAAGTATAGTTCATAAGGGATATATTCTAAGGTGATAATTTTGTGAAAGCTCCTCCATAGAAAAGCTATTTAAAACATCATCTTAACTATATTAATTGGCATTTTTGCAAGAATTTTTAACATTTTGTCAGATCGTCATTTAAGACTTTTTACTTCTTTCCTTGAAGTGGAAATTTAAGTCAGGATGGTAATATATCAATTTAAACTTTATGTAAACATTTATTTTTAATTTCGTCCTGTCTTGTTTTGGAAACATATCATAGCAGTTCTAATTAAATTCACTTGATACTTGTACAATGTTTTTTTAGACAGATTTGGGCAGTACTGCAAAAGGTAGACTTGTTTCCTTTCGTTTTCTGATTTCGTGTTGGTTTACTGTGGGTCAAGGGTGCTCTAATTTGACTAAGTGCAATACAGAAAGATACGCTGTAATAAGTGAATGAGAAATGGTAATAGGAGTAAATCGGTGCAATAGTTTGGAACTGAGGAGTGAACCCTAATATTCAGAGCCAGGTGACAGGTGTCCCAAGGTATCAGCATTTAACATGAAAAAGATTTTTAATTCTTTGTCACATACATAACAGTCTGGAGGTAGATAGTCCAGGGCTAGAATGATGGCTCCATCTCCCTCAGAGCCCCAGGCTCCTTCCAACTCTGGTTGCAAGGTATGGTATATGTTTGTATTTATTATGAAGATATATTTATAAGGTCAAATAAAAATGATTTGATGACAGATTGGTTCTGGGACTTAAAAGGGGCAAATGTCAGACGTTAGTCCAAAGTCTCTGACTTGGGTACAGAAATGCAATGCAATGTAAGTAGGTTTCACATAAATACAGTAATTGTGGACTTTGAAGTATCCATTATCTGTGAAGCATTTATAATTGTGAATAAGTGTGAATTTTAAGAGAAATAGATGAACCGATGATACATTTTAGGTAAATATGAAGAGTCAGAATAATCCACTACTATAAAATACCTCGCTTGTGCTGTAGTTTTCTCACAAATTATATATCTTACTACCTCAAATATATCTAGAAGTCTAGATGTAAAATTTTTCTTCTATGTGACAGGTGGGTGCTCTTTTATGGAAATAAGAGGGGTATGAAATGAGGCATATGATAACATTTAAAATGAAATACCATACACTACAAAGTTAGAAGTTCAAATATATTTTTAGTTACCATTATTTAATATTTTACATAGTAAAGGGAGAAAATATTATAATTATGGTATTATATAATTATAGTGATAAATGTACTCATTTATCTAAAACGCAGCAATTAACAACACTCCAGTAGATTCAGACTGGCTCCCTCAGGGCATTAATACCTGGTTTAAGACAAAGAACATTGAAACCCTCTCTGTGAAGTATTACTTTTTAATTATGTACATTTTTCAAGATC
>CM053512.1:8514304-8530608 GCA_028627145.1 Eidolon dupreanum | reverse complement strand
GATCTACCTGAGGATGTTTGCATGTGGTTATCACAGTTCGCAGTCATTTCAATCTGTGTTGAGCTTCTCCTGGGCATAGGGCATGGCAGCTGTGAATTGTGTCTCTAACAGTGTACTTTTCATGCTGCCCATGTGGGATTTGGATGTGCAAGAGATACTACTAGTTAAAGTGTTTCTCAGTACTCATATGACAGTTGTTCCTCAGTTTAGTTCCACTAGTTAATTAATAGCTCTCGGTAACTCTTTGGCTTTATTCATCACAGGAATGACAAGGTCTTATGATATGTGGTAGAACTGATTTAAAAAAAATGAGAAGCACTGAATCTTAAATATCCCTTGCCCCCTAACGCATTTTGTTCAACTTAAATTCTAATTTAAAAGGTGCAAAACTAAGTAAATAAATAAATAAATAGATAGATAAATAAATAATATAATGTAATATAATGTGATATAAATGTGTATATGTCAATTAAATATATTTATTTAGATAAATATATGTGTGTATATAAGGACTCACAGTGATTCAGAATCACAATGGAAGAAACAGTTTAAGTGAGATTCATGGTACAAGAAAACTGATTGCATGTTCTCTTTCAAAATTTAATAACACATTTTACATAGTTAAATTTTTTTTAACAAGCATCATATCTAAATTTGAAGGAGAGATATCAAGCTTATAGTAGTTACTATCTACATATGATCAAGCTTATATTTTTCCAATAATACAGTATTTATTTTTAATGGAAAGCTACAGTAGGATGACAGAAAGAAACTAGACCTGGAATCTGAACTTAGTCTGAATCCAAGTTATTAACTATAAGACCCTGAATGACTCATGTAATCTCTAAAATTCACTTTTCCCATCTGTAAAATGGAATTAAGAAGACTAACAGCAATCTCACAGAGTTTCCGCAGCTATCACAGGAGGTAAAGTCTATGAAAATTCTTTGTAAATTTGCTCAAAAATGGTAGCTAATTTAATTTAATTAGCTAGAGGTCCTATTCTAATATACTTGACATCTGTGTTCTTTTTCATTACCATTTAAAGTTAGGAAAAGTCATTCACTAATCATAAGGTTATTATTAAAACTTGTTTATAATTCAAAAGAGGCAAATGTTAATCAGACAAATTAAAAATGCCACAAATTACAAAGAGTAACGCTTTCTTTCTGGGGTAAGCATGAACGGCATACAGAAATTTAGTGTTCGATAGATGAGTTTAGTAATAATTATAATTAAATTCATGTGTTCAAGTGGCCCATTTTATCTGTATGTGCACATGAATATATAAAATTTGAGTATTTTAAGATAATATTATTCCCAGTTAACAATTTATAAATATGAAAATCATATTATTAGCATAAATATTTGTCCAAATACAATATAATTATAATATAAATCCAAAAATATTATTACATAGATTCAGAAATATAAAGAGAAATAATGCACCACCTTCTCCGACTATATAATCGAAATATATACATAAAGTCGCATGTGAAGTATCTTTGTAAAGAAATACGTTACCTTCAACACATTTTAAAATTAAGTGTGCCATATATTTTTATATAAATAAATTATCACATATATGCCATTTTAAGGAGAAATTACTTAAAAGTGCATTTTCCCACTGGAACTAAAAAAGAAAAGACCATTTTTCCAAAAGCTTTCCTTGCCACTGATAATTTGTTTAAAAATAACACATCAGATCACAACAGAAGAATTCATTCAACACTGTTTACAGTGCTCTTTAACTTCACGTAATTGTTAAGATTGTTATAATTATTTGTTTAATGGTTTTGTTTAAAACTGTTTCATTCACTTCAATGTGTTAATACACTACTCTCCAATGCAAAGAACTTGAAGCCATCTGTAGTACGACTTAATTTGAAAATTTCACATTTTTTAATTTTCAGCGTTTTTTGAAGATTTAATGAAAAAGAATAAGTTGGAAACCTTTCAAACAATAACAAGAGAAAGTTTTTGCCATGTACACTTTGTGAATGTTAAATATTGTTGAACTGCGGCATAAAAGATGGCATTACCCACCATCTATTAAAAGAATAATTTGTTTTAAAATAGAGAAATGGGGGAAAAAATAAGCCATTAATTAATATCACCTAAAAATGTCTCTTTATACGGAGAGCACTAACATTTTAAGCACATGAATTCTTAAATGGCCTAAAAAGGAGGTATAAGCATCATTGAAGGCCCTTTAACAAAGAATAACAGATTTTAAGTGATAAATCAAGACAAAGAGGATAAAGTGTGCATTATTTTTCCTTAAATTCAAACTCTTTTTATCTATATGAGATAAATATTTGAGATTTTTTTCAACACATTCACTAAGTTAAAAAGAAGTATCTATGGGAATGATCATCATCTTCCGTAAGAGAGCCGAGGGGAGTCAGCTAACTACAAAAATATGCTGTCGGGGCTCGTCCTGAGCAAGGATCCCTCTGTCTCAGTTTCTCGCCTGGCTCAGCTACTGCTTCTAACCTGGTCAAGTCTCCTAACCTCTCTAACTAATTGATATTATGTGTAAAACGGGAGTCATAACAGGATCTACCTCATAGGATTTCCAAGAGAGTTAAAGTTACAGACGTTAAGCCAGTGAGCATGGTGCTGAACAAGTTGGTTATTGCACTGACAGTTATTTCCTTGATATTAAATTATCTGTTGTGCTATAATTGTTTTTAAGTTTCCACAGACAAGTAACCAAAAGTAATAAATGAGCAAGTTAATCAAATGCATTGATGAAGGAAAACCTGCACTAGAAATATAGGAAGAAGACCCATGTAGAAGAAATAAATAAAATGCTGCAGAAAGAAATGAAGAGATCATTGCATCTTCCCCCAACTCTGTTTCCCAGACAATTTTTTTTTGGAAATGACCTTTGTTTTGGTAACGTACCCCACCATCATTGTCCAGAATATAGCCTGGCTCCAACGGGCTAAGATCAGTAGTGGAGACGATGGTGACGGTAGAGGTGGCGGTGGTTAGGCCTGGCTTGGAGGCCAGATGGCTAGTGCATCGAGTTCCACTTTTGTTAAGTTGAATTAAAGTTTATGTAAAAATACTGCTGATTAAACATTTTTCATGAAACTATTTTATAGTGCCTGATTATCTTGTTTATTATCTGTTTTCTTTTGATGTAAACTTTTTTCCTTATGATAGCATTCTTGTTTTCCTTTTTCTTTTTTTTTTTTTTTTTTGGCACAGTGAGATGTTTCAGCTAATCCTTCATGTTTCTTCCTGCATCTATACTGCTGCTCTTTTTATTGGTGACAGGTATTTAGAAGAATTGCGATCTGGACGCCAATTACCACTGCCTTTGCAAGAGACAAGAGCTAGTAAAAGTGGGTTTTAAAAACAGAACAAATGTGTGTGTTCATAATAGATCTCTAATTCAAACACTACAGCAGGATTTTTATCTATTTTTATCTATTTTCTCTTATACTGAAAATTCTGGTTCCAAAATAAAAGTCATTTTTATTACTTCTTTTTTTTTAACTAATTATAAATTAGTTTCAGTGTAGTAACACTGATTTTGCTAATAAATTAAGAAAGCTGAACAAGTTTCAGGAGTTCTTTGCAGTTTAATTTTTCCTTCAAACATATTTCTCTGAGTTTGAATAGAAAAATACATTATGTTCTAAATTAACCTGGACAGAAATATATATTTTAAATCAACCTTGATAGGTAGTTGGTTTTATTAGCTGTGATTTTTATGTACTTTTTATTTTCTCATTCATTTTTATTTTTATTTATTTATTTTTGATTATATAAGGCTATTAAAAGGTTGCAAGTTAGAGACTATACAAGATATTTAAGTAAAGGCTTGCCTCCAATCTCATCTCCTTCATTTTGACATTTTCTCCCCATACAGATAATTAGAAAATAGTATATCCACTATTCTATACTGCACATTTTCCACACAGAAATCACATATCACTATATAAAGATCATACTCATTCTTCTTTATGACTACATTATATCTCACTGCATTATATACAAGATTTAATCATTTAGTTCCCTATTAAAGGGACAGTAAGTTGTTTTCAACCATTTGCTATTAAAAAGAATATCACAATGAGTATGTCATTTCATATTTGTGCCACTGTATCTTGGTGACAGATTCACAGAAGTAGAACCGATAAGTTAATTCACTCTGCAATTCTGCTGATGTTGCTAACTATTCCTCCATACCTGTAATTTTTTAGGTTTTTCCCACAAGCTCACCAGTAATTTATGAGACTACCCATCTCTACGTAGCATCATTAACAAAATATTTTATCATGCTCCTGGAATTTTGCCAATCTGATGCCATAAAGTGTCTGTTCATCTTTTATTCGAAGTGAGGCTGAGAAACTTTTCATATGTTTAGAGACATTATTTTTTTTTCTCTGAATGCCTAGTTTATATTCTTTACCCATTATGCTACAGGTTGTTTATCTTTATTCCTGGACATTTAAGGGCACTTGGTAGATACAAACTTTTTTGTCATATAAATTGAAAATATTACTTTCCATTTCACTGTTTGGTTTTTACTTAGCTCATTGTGTCCCCTTGCCCCCCTACTTTTACCATCAAAAACTTTATACCAGTTTTTTTCTAGTTCATATATAGTTCCATTTTTTACATTTTAATCTCTAATCAATCTAGATTATCTTGAAGTGGGCAGATGAATGAACCCCAATTTATCTTTTATCAATAGTTGTCTAGTTGTTATAGCATGATTTAAGGTCTTTTATTTAAATAAATATCTAAAGTATGAAGTTCTTTTTACTTCTGGCATATATCACAGAAATATGTTTTCTAGTTATGGTTTCTGTCAAGTGAGCGAATTCAAACACAGACAGCAGAGAAATTATATTTTTGTGGAATTCTTTTAGATAGTAGTATTTTTTGAAATTTTATATTTAAAAACCTAGAGAACAATTTTTTGTCAAATTTGACTTGTTTTTGTCAAATTTTTACAAATACCTTATTTTTCATTAAAAAACAGTGAGTTGGTATATACTATTCTTATATCATTTACATGATCTCTATTACATTTTTATAATAAACATTTTGGCATAAAGAGTTTTAGAAATGAACAACTGTTTCAGAAGATTAGAAATTAGCCAGTTTGTCACAAGCAGTAAGCATTCTATGAACAGGAGTCAGCACTTTAACAGGGCCAATAGAGTCTGAGTTAAATCGGAAAGTTGTTTAAGAAAAAAATATTTAAAGTAGCTTTTATTGTACACAGATTCCAGGGATCTCAAAAGCTGAAAATTTACTTTTGAAATAAATGAACTATCATTTCTGATGGATGATATTTTCTCTACAAGCATTCAAAACATTTTTCTTTGACTTATAAATAAACAAATAGATTAAAACATTAGGTATAAGAAGTCTGTTTTTCCAGAGTATATTTTAGAAACGGTTTTAGAATAGTTATAAAATAATACTAGCAATAAAAACAGAAAAAAAATTAAAAATCTTAGGAACTGAGAAAGATTTTCTATAGGTTTATATCAATATGGTCTTTAAAGCCTTTTAAGCATTGGAAGTCACTCAGAATTCATTCCTAAAATAAATTGAGCTTCTTAGAAAAGTCAAACCTGAGTTAACTTTCATATGTAATAATCTTTAGTCTTCTTGCTCATGTTGATATATTTAATATTCAAATGTATACCTAGTCCAATCTATTATTTCAGACCAAACTTAATGTGGCTACATCTCCCTGAATCCACCTCGTCTCAGTTTATTGCCCAACAATGAAGTCTTTTTCTACCCTGGCAGGTCTTACCTTCACATCCAAAGCACAATCCTATATTAATCATTTTCTCTCTTACCTTCTTAGATTATCCACTGATATACTTGACTGCAATCTTTACCATATTAGAGATTATTTTACAACTTTAAGTCTCCGTTTCCCAGCAAAATGAGTGTCTTTAGAGGAAGAATTATAACATTCTTTTATAACCACAAACACAAATAAATTTAAAGTGTATGATATTCACAGGTACGAATAGTTTTGAATCTCTTTCTTTCTTAGTTTCAGTTCTACAATACCGAGTTTGCAAAACCAAATATGAAATCTATAGATTTATAATAAGTATTAGTGTTCTTATTGGTATACTAAGGAAAACAAAATGGAGATCAATTTTAAACATCTTGGATGCACAATGTAACAAGTGTATTCCTTTTTAAAAGAGTGTAAACTTTGTACTTTATATAGAGTTTCAATAAAGTTGGTAGTATATACTTTGCTTGATGTAGTACTGAACTGTAATAATCTAGCTTGAACAGCAGTCTAGCATATTCAGTATAGAACTGATTTCTGTGTCCGTTACTAATTTCAATGTGTTAATATCGAAGGTTTTATAAGAAAAGAGTCAAACTATTGTTAAAGATTGATATTTTAAAAAAATTCTTACATAGTTACAAATATAAGCAGAGAAATGAAAATAAGACTTTCATATATAGTTATTTACAAACTGTTTATAATAGTTTTGATACTTTTGAAAGAATCTTCTCCCTCTCCACATAAAATTTGTGATTAAAACCAAAGGAGCTATTACGTGTGGTATACGATTTAGGCAGAAGTATAACTAACTAAATTATTGGAACATGTGAAGATTAGCTATATCTGAGTTTACTTTTTCTTTTTCATATTGTCTATACACAAAAGACATGAGAAAAGCTGCACTGAAATATTTAGTATTCAAAACAATATATGTTATATATCAAAAAAGCAAAAAAAACATGTTGATATTCTATAATTTAGTTCATTGCAGACTATCCTTCTTATACTTAAGATTCATTTTTTTAAGTGTAACTATATATTTAGTTATTATAAATCTAATAACTAAGAATAATTCCTTTAATTTTCGGATAGATAAGTATGTATTTGCTACGGTACCTAAATCATGGTCAAGTAGTAAACTGTATAGCCATTGATATTTTACACAATATCTGAAATTCTCCAATAACCTAAAAAATATTTTAAGAACAGACATATGATATGCAAAAAATGTATACATATTCATAAGGTCCAGGAAATAATATAGCAAATGTGTGTGGGCAACAGTGGGTGTTTTTATGATGGCTTTGCATTTTCACGCTGTTTAAAATAGCCCTAGGTAATTTTATACACCCATAGAAACGAAATTCATTGAGAAATGACTTACCTATTTACATTCCATTAACTCTGATGAACTTTATGTTGATTCCAAAAGTGCGATTTACAAGTGTGAAACACTAGGAAAGAAAAAAGGGTCACATTGGGGATTGAAGATCACAGAGATGAGTTCACTAGGAGCTCCATAGCCTCCTTATCATTTTCCAAAGCCAATATTAGATAAAAATGCATTTCCAGGTGAGCCTTAACTGGGAAAAGAAGCAGCAAAGTTATAGCACGAAGCGGAGCCTATGTGTTCCAGAGAAGCTTCGGTCTCCCCTACTGGAAATGTGTTTGATTTTACTGAAGAATTAGGAAATGAAAATGGCTGTAAACACCCTGTTGTATTCTGTATTCCTCCTCCACCTGCCCTGGCTCTCTCCTGAAAAACAACATCAGAGGACAGGTTTTAAATCCTCCGGAAAGTACTGGTGGGGGTCAGGGGGTGGGGTGGGGAGCATGAAATGTGGGTTCAAGGCAAGGACCAGTTCCAATCACAGGGCAAGGGCATTCTCGTCTGGGAAGATTTTACTGAATGGTTGATCATCTATCATTTGACTTGTCATCTGAATAATTATAAAATACTTCTTAAAATGTCCATAAGTATAATTTCTAGAGAAAACGCATGTATTTTAATATAAAAAAACATAAATATGACTTACTACTGCTTCACAGACTATTAAATAAAAAACTAAGCATTCTTTTAGATTTATGTGATTACTATAATGAACTTATTACTCTTTATTTTATAGAGATGAAAAATATTGAGTGGTAGAGCTAAAGCTCTAAACTTTATACCATTCCATTATACCACTTTACATCTCTCTTCTTTATATATAATAGCCAAAGGCGATACACAAAACCACTGAAACAGCAGATAAGATATGGGGACAGGAGAGCCTTGTTTTTATTAGTACGTCCTTTGCTAAATTCCAATCAATAGTCATGATACCAAACAAATTCTTCCTGGAAAACCCATCCCTTTTTTAAAAGAACACCACTTGTTAAAATTAGACAAAAGTATATAAAACTATCATGCCCTTTTTGAAAAATTAAAGCAATAAGTAAGTCCCCTCTGTCAAATGCGACTGACATATTGAGGCTTCC
Source organism: Eidolon dupreanum (assembly GCA_028627145.1). Taxonomy (NCBI): domain Eukaryota; kingdom Metazoa; phylum Chordata; class Mammalia; order Chiroptera; family Pteropodidae; genus Eidolon; species Eidolon dupreanum. Next base: position 8,522,333 of record CM053512.1, on the reverse strand, counting down.
TCTGCACTGCAGTGACATATAAGTTGCCAGTACACAAATATATCCATGTATAAATATAGGTAGCCTTTCCATGACTGTAGATCATTTTACATAAAGTGATATATTAAGCATGTGGAATTTAGATTTTGCAGGTGAGGCATCTACTCACCATGGCAGCTGTCATATTTAGAGTAGCGTATGAGAGGCAGGAGAGAAGTATAAATGTCAGGGAAAGGAAAGTCCTTCAAGGTGTTGAGAGTTCTCCAGCAGATGGCTTGATAGTTTCGTTTTTTATATTCTATGAGTTCTAATTTTCACCATAGTGTACGTGTGTGTGTGTGTGTGTTTTAATAATGCATCATATGTCGAATTAATTTGTTGGAGAAATCAAATGATGCAAAGTAGGTTTACAAAAGGTTGACTATGGAACCGAGAGTATTCTTTAGGGTTTGTGCCATAGTAAAAGTCAGCGGTCTGAATGGATTGGATGTCTAGTCTATGAGGTACTGTGCACATGAGATCTGGAGAACAGGCCGGGTGAAGATCAAGAGCAAAAGAAAGAATGAAACTGAAGAAAATTGCCAAAGACATTAGCCCGATGAAAGCAACCCCCTCGCCCCCACGGCCAAAACGAGAACCATTCAAGCTGTAAAATTAATAAAGCAGCTTTGGATTATCACCCAGCAATAAAAGAAATATACAGAAGTAAATACCAATTTAAATAAATAATTATATAAATCAATGGACAAATCTCCTGGGCAGAAGAATTGCAAATAATACATGCAGATATCCTACCTTACAGGCAAAGCTTCATTCCTGCCACTAGTCCCCTGCCCCGCTTTCCCATGGTGTCCTAAACTTAGCGACTTGCTTCCAAAAATAGGGTTAGGAAGGAGAAAACAGTAACATTGCAATGAAAGAACCTGGCAAACACCAACTTAATAGAGTGATAAATGTCAGCCTCACCAGTGGGGTCACGTGGATATGAAGAACACTGTGATAGATGCAGTGAGCAAGGCACTTCACCTCTGTGGGATTATTTCTAAGAACCTATTCTCCTAGACCAATTAAAAAAAAGAGAGAGAGAGAGAGAGAGAGAGAGAGAGGGGGAGGGGGAGGGGGAGGGAGGGAGAGAGGGCAACCTAAATTGGGTCGCTTTAATTTTTTCATATTACAAACACTGCTGCAGTGAACATTTGTGTAAATGTGTTCTGATACCCAGTATAAATTTTCTCTAAGGTAAATTCAAGTCACAATCCCTGTGCCTTAAAGGAAGAATGAGTTTCAATAAGTGCTTTTTTGTTTTTTTTTTTTCCTCTTTCCTAGGCTAGGGAGTTCAAAGTTCTGTTTTGTTTTGTTTTTTTATTTTTTGCCTGTTTCAACTATGAAGCATACTTTTGACTAACAACTTCCTATAGGTAGGTACATTGCTAAGTACAACTGAAACCAGGAAGAGAAAAAAGGACACAAGGTACAAAGTTTCATATTCCGAGAGAGACTATGACGGGCACTAGAATACAATTGCCACTTGATAAATACCCAACAGGTGGATAGACTGTAAATTACAACCAGAGGAATGGGGTGACTTCATGAGCATTGTGGTTTTTTAACTTAATGTTAGAAGATCATAATGATTTCAACAGAAAAATAAGTTTGAAGGTGGGGGAAGCTATTTCAAGTGGAAGGGAAAATGTTACCAGACAAATGTAAGAAATATTCTAAAGTATGTCTGAGAACAGTGAATTAACAGATTATTTTGGATGGAGCAGTAAAGATGTGAAGAGTAGCTTTAGAAGCTAAACCTGGAAAGGTATGCTGTGGCCAGTTCATACAAGTCCTTAAAAGCAGTGATGTGGATGTCAGAACTTATTCTGGAAGGGATAGAAAACAACTAGAGCAATAAAGTGATTTGAATGGCAACAGATATGCTGTTGGCTCTAAATAACAGCCCTACACAAACTAACATGTAATGTATATAGGCGTTAAATGTAAGTGGTTTGTTATATCATGTAAGAGTTGCTAGAGACAGAGTGGTTAGAGGGTTAGCGAATTCAATCACTTATCATTTCATGAAAGACCAGAGGCCTTCTGTCAACCTGCCTGGTCACCCCTGCAGGCTGATGATGTTTCCCTTCATGACTGAAAGGTAGCTGCACCAGCTCTAACCCTATGGTATAGAATTCTGATGTCCTGTTAAAAACAGGGGTATTTTCAATCTTGAACCTTTAATCCATAAGAAAGACCTTTCCCAGAAGACTACAGATTTCCCGTCAAGTACAAGTTGCTAGAAATGAGTCACAGCCATGATAAAAACAATCATGTCAAGGGAAATAAAACAAACACGACCGACTTGGACAGATAGTGATGAACTTGAAGGGACTACAGAGAGTCACTGTTACTAGGAACAGAGGACAGTAAACACCAAAGCAGTACTGAGGCTTTCCCAATAGAGAGGAAGGGGATGGTTGTGAGTGTACGAACAAACATAACAGGCGTTGCTGAAGTACGTAAGACTTATGGGAAGAAGGAATACTGGCACTAAGCTGCTTGGTAAAGGGTCTATTTTCAGAGGTGTCATGAAGGCCTAAATTAGGACAGTAACAGTGAGGAAAGAAAAGATGAGATTCCTTTGAAGGACACTGGAAAAGTAAAGTAAAGAGAACTTGTTAAATGGATGGGGGCGGGGATAGTTGGTGACTGAGAGTAGAAATGGCTTGAATGATGGTTCTAGAAGGTTTAGAATAGTAGACATATTTAATGTAGAGATAAGGAATTCATAAGAGAGACATATGGGCATTGAAGATGGTAAGCAGTGTTTGGGTATATAAATTTTAAGGGGCTACTAAGGTATCAAATAAAAATTTCCTATAAATACCAAGAAATACAGCTCAGGAGAACATAAGGGCTATAAATACACGTTTGATAATCAAGCACATAAATGTAATTATTAAAGCTGGAAAACTAGAGATCTCTAAGGAAAGGAAATTATAAAAAAATAGGTTCAAGTAAAGAAATTGAGAAAGACTTGTGTTTAGAGAAAGTCAAAGGCTTACAAGCTTTTTAAAAAGATTATTTAGAAACTGTAGACATATAGTTCAGAGGAAAATCTGGAATAATTATGTGCTGTAGTTGTCATAAATATGCAAGTCCATGTATAAAAGAGGCTAAGAAATTTGTGATCAGTCATTTATGACCTTATTCACTATTTTAGTAGTGTGCACGGAGAGCGTATCCACTTATAGTAGGCTGAAACATGAGTGGGAAGTAAATACGTAGGAACAATGAGTGTTGGCTACTTTTCACTCTTTGAGAAGTTTGGTAATGAAAAAAAAAGATGGTCATTGGAAGTAAGCTCAGTGATTTTCTAGTTTAATAATATTGTTTTATCCTTGTTTTTTTTTTTTATAATGAAAATGACCCCCAACCATGATTATAATATGCACAAAAAAAACTAGAAGAAAATACAAAAAAATAAAAAATAAAAATAATAATGTAAGACTTTAAAACTTAAATTGTTCTTAGACGCAGAGAACGAAGATGAAGTCAAGAATAAAACTTCAGTGATAAGCTTCAGACTAAAACAGGTTAGTTTTAGTCTAACTAACTATTATTTAATAATAGCTGACTATTTTCTAGTATAAATAAAAAGGAAAAACATATTTACAATATTTGAAGAGGATGGAGAAATAATTGCAGAGGATGCTCATTATCACCATCTCCTGTAAAAAAATACATTTTAATTCCTCTTTTTAATTACATGGATTTTTTTTAACATTTGTAGTAATACTGTGTTCACCATTTTGGTAAATATCCATGACTGTGTTGTAATGTTCATGTGTGGAAAAGAGTTAATAAACTTGAATTTATCTAGCAAAACAAAAGAAAAGGTTATGTGTTTGAAGAAAAGAATATACAGAGAAAAACATAAAAAATAACTAAAGATTAGTATAAATCAAGCAACGAGATAGATTATTATTAATTATAATCTGTGCCCATCAAGCAGTCAATCAATCCTTAAGCAGTAGCCTGTTGGCAGCTTCGAGGTTGGCTTATAGTACTGACAGAGATTCATTTGAAACGGAGACAATGAGTCCCAATGAGGCTGGCCCATTTATGACTTTCACAGGCAACAAAACCATGGTCAATGGCATCAGCTCCTTCCATCCCTGGTTCCATAGCACACCAAATGCGAGGTGTCGGATGAGAGACGACATGAGTGTAGGGGGCTCTGTCTTCATCGAACCAACTCTAAACCACAGTCAAGCATTTTAATAGTCTAGAGCTGTACCCAAATAAGGGTGAGACAGAACATCTCAGGCCTGAGAGAACGTCGGTAAACTGCTTCCTAGAAGCCTCCAGCAACATAGGAAGTGAACAAGAACTGATCTCGTGACAGCTCCTCACAAGACTGTCTGTCTCAGTTCACATTCCATCAATGTTGGTTCAGACCATGCTTGCATCTTCCCTACAAGGCCAAGGTAGAGACGCGATTGCCAGGATGCAAAGATGGAGCCATGCCGCATGCAAGAGACTTTATCGTTTACTCATCGCTTTCTTTAAAACCTTCTTTTCTAAATGTTTCTTACACCATTATCTCCAGGAAGAACTATTTCTTCACAAAGATAAAAATTGCATGACTTGTTGCATTTACTTATCAAAGACACTGACATACCTTGGTTTTCTCATGTACAATTATTTATTAAATCCCTAAGGTATGACGTTTCTTATTAAAGGAACAAATAAATGTATTTTCATACCTTTGTCAATGTAAAATGATCAAACTTCTATATTAATGGCTCACATCAAAGACATTAGTCTAAATCACAAGCATAAAATGAAGAGCCATATTCAGATAAAAAGGAAACAGTCGAAAATAAGAACAAAAGGATGTGCATGCAGAAAGAGCTACTAATCAAAATTACCCACTTGGAATTTCTTGCAGAGAGAAATGCAGAACAGTTTAAAATGAATGAACAGCTCAATGAGCAGGCAAATGAGAATGATTAGAAAAACACATTCCCTTACATAAAAATAGAAATATGTAATATAAAGTATATGTGCATTTTATACACATTCGGTTAGTTTTCTTTAATAGATTCTGGCTTTTTAGCTATTTTTTAAAGTTAGTACTTTAAAATTAAAATTCTTAGGTTGACTTATTGATCCCTCAATTGCCTTCACTCGTTTCCATTCTCGCTACCGACAAGGCAACAGAAATACAAACCTTGCTTGACTCTAGATCCAGCTCTAAAGAAAAATATATAAGGAAAACTAAGAGGATGTGCATATCTACTTACATACAGGGGTTATTAGTCAAGATTCTCCAGAACCATTAGGACACATAAGTGTGTGATATATGTAAATGAAGATTTATTATGGGAAACGACTCCCATGATGATGGAGGCCAAGAATCCCACAATCTGTCTTTTGAAGCTGGAGAACCAGGAGAGTTGGTGTGTAACTTATTCTGACCGAAGGCCCGAGAACCAGGAGCTCTGACGTTCAAGGACGAGAAAAGATGAAGTAGACTTCAGCCTTAGCACTTTGGGAAAACTGAGTACTACTGAGTGAACATGGAAACAGATTTAACAAAAAGAAGCCAAGTAAGATATCCTTACGAAAACTTCCCTGAATCGAAGAATATTTTATAGAATATAGCAGATCATGTTCACTGAATTTAGTACATTATATCTCTGTGCTTTTTCAAAGCTATACAAAAAATCAAATACAAGTTCCAGGATTTTGCATTCTGTTAGTTTCAGAGAAAATGAGCAAGGATGCTTGAGGGACTTTTTGAATAATGATGTCGTTACAGCCAATTTAAATAAAGAAATATCTCTGTAAACATATTATTACTGCAATTGTTTTATTATAAACAGTTAATATTGTTATTAACTAACTTAAAATACCAGACATAATATTCTTTCTGAAGCAACTCTGAAGGAAGCAGTGAATTTTAAGAATGCTCACATGTAACGTACAGGGTCTGTTTTTTCTCATGAGAATTATATCTCTAGTTTTCAGTCTCTCAAGGCTTCAATAATTAGTATATAGAGATAGCTTGCATACTGAGGAGTTTTAGAAGCAAACATTTTTTGAAGTTTTTTGTTACTAGTGATGAAAAAAGAGTCTCTTTCTTCTGTTGCTTTTAATGAGACATTTAATGTGTGTGAGTTTTTTTTTATTTTGTTTTGTTTTTTTTTTTGAAAAGGAGAGTAATGTGTGCTCATGGGCAAAGGTATATTACTTTAGGAAAGAAATGAAGAAAAAAGGTTGTTTATTGCATTTTTATTCATTTTAGTTCAAAAACAAAAAAATACAAAACTGGAAAATTTGAAAACCAAAGTTATGGAATTTATTATGTTGACCATCTTGTAAATTAAGCAGTGCTTTGCTTTTCAAATCTTATTTGGATAACAAAATGACATGGGGAAATATGCTAAAATACTCTTGTTTATCTTTTCCTCTTCATCTTTCTTTATTTTCACACCCATTCCTGTTCCATTCTATCATTTTCTCCTCATTTTCCTTTATTTTATTCGAGCTCATGTGAAAGAGATATTTTAAATAGCAGTAGCCATGTGAAAGCCAGACCTCCTTCTCAGTGTAGAGATAGAAGCTTACAAAATAATGAGTCCAAAGGTAACTATCAAGGAAAGAGCCTACGTTCCGGATGCATCTCCAGCATATGAGATACAGTAATAGGTAGGCAGTCATCTCAACAGAGAAGAATCTACTTCTCCTTGGCCCCTTTGGTGGTGATCCTCATAAATTCTGACATCGTACTACTCTGTCTCTCTCTGTACCTGACTGGGAGAGACACTGGACAGAAACCTTCACAGCCCCCTTTTCTGCGTCCACTGCATTCTATCTTGTTTCTTTAAACAGTAGTCTTCTCTTTCACTCAACCATCTCATTTGTCTGTAGGTGGCATTAAATTGATATCATTGTGGAAAATAAATTAATTCTGGTTGACCATGAAGTCTATGATCTCTCATGTGAGGATAGTATATCCAAATTGCCATAGTTCACTTTTAATTATTGCTTTTCTGTCATATATTAAACTCCTTTAAAAGCAAATCTGAAAATGACTGGAGGTCATTTAAATAGAGTTAAGTATTTTAAAGTGAATCAAATTATACAGGAAATAGAATTCAAAAAATAAATACATGTCATTATAATTGGTATCTCAAGAGGTTCTTGGAATCTTATTTAAAGTCTATCCATTTTAAAGTGTCACAGAAAATAAAAGCATAACGGAAAATTTTCATTTTAATCCTTTGGCTTATAACAAGCAAGGAGACTGAAAGAACAAAGATATGAACAAAAGAAAATAATCTAGGCACAGCCATAAAGCAATGACAAATTCCTCCTAAATCACAGAAGACAGGAAAATTTAAAAGATTGATAACTCTCAATGTAGTATAAATCATATTTTCCATTTATCAACCTGGACCTATCTATCTATATTGTTACTGAAGAAAGTATCATTTTTTTGACAAGCTGTTGCTCTTAGCAACAAGTCATCTTGATATTTTCTTTGATTATAACTAAAGAGCAATATCCATTCTTGTTACATGGGTGTAAAGTATAATTTAAAGCTCATTAAAAGTGTAGCAGGTGTTCACGTTTAAAGTGCAAAAAAAAAAAAAATAGAGGAAAGAATTTCTCTATGGCTGAGCTGTCAGTGCTCTAAAAGCCTAATTTATTTTGCATAACCTTTTAGCAAATAGACATGATTATAATAGAGAGAAGAGAAATGGAAACAATATATGCAGGAAAGTAAAGGGACTTAGCCTTTTGATTTGACCTTGATTCCCACCCTTTGAAAATATTACAGTCTTTTAACAATTGCAGCTTTGACATATAACACACTTTTCTTCCCAGGAGATAGAAGTTCTTCAGACATTTCCTTAGCATAAAAGCTGCTCTAAAGTAGAAAATGAGTGGGTGCATAAACTGAAACAGAGTCAGTGTGTATTCAATGCAAAGCCGGGAAAGGAATGAATGTTCAATCGTCCAGGTTCGTTTTTCATGTGGGAAGAGCCTA
>CM053512.1:8459820-8513804 GCA_028627145.1 Eidolon dupreanum | reverse complement strand
TTTTGCATCATTTATTTTTCCTTCTCTGTTGTATTATTTCCAGGAGCTTGCAAATATGCTATCATTTTTTCCTTTAAGTAGAAAGCAAAGCAAAAGAAAAACTTTTATTGACCCCAATTAATCGTCTAGTTATTTTCACCTTTCTTTACCTTTATAACATAATTCTGTGAAAGAATCGTCTGTATTCGCTAATTCCAATCCTCGTCTTACCATTTCATGAAAACCAATTTCTATCAAGCTTTTGCATAACTACTACACTGGGCAGCTCTAGCCAGAGATGCCTCCCGTCTCAGCGTGCGTGCATCTCCATGCAATGTGACTTTAGTGTTCCCAGCATCAGTCCCTTTTCCAAACCTTGAATCTGGTGTGCTTCCCACAGTAAGAACCTAGAGCGTTTACTATTGACTGTGGGGCTATGCAGTGCGGGAAGCTTGGAAAGATGATAAACTCTTGGTGGAGACTGAACCAACCGTGAAGAAACCTATGTGTACAAAATACAAAAGTGAACAACATACTTATAAATACATAAATTCAGTAGCTTTCACCAGTCTTGCTGCTGCTTTTGGTTTTATTTCATTCTAGGCTATAGCCCTCTAGAGCTGGACTTTTGCTGCATCTGTTCCTGCGTTGTCACCTTCCTTAAATGCAGATTTCAGTATCTTGCTTCTGGGAAGGTCTGCATCTCTAGCCAGTTGTGTTTTGTTTTTGTCCTATTTATTTATTTATTTATTTATCTATTTATTTATTCAAACAGAAATACAAACAAAAACAAAACATGACTGGCTTTGTTTGTTTGTTTGTTTATCTGTTTGTTTTAGACAGACTAAGACAGACTAGGTCAGATGATTCTGCCTGCATTCACATCTATTCGCCTCCTTCTCCAGAAGAAAAACCGAACCTCAGAACCTGACATACAACTCATGCTTCTCAGCATTTTCTTCAGAGAAGGATAGTGATGGTATCCAGAGTTGTACAGTTAAATGAAAAGAGGGCTTGGGTGAAGGTATCAGTAGTGTGCATGGGACAGTTGAGTCACTGGAGAAAGGACCAAAGAAAAGCCAATGAAGCTATGGAGTGATATCTGAAGTAACTATGTCACATCAAAGCTACCAGTAGTTTTATACCCTATAACGAAGTACAGCATTAATATATTGGAATCCTTAAAACTGATGATCAGCCTGGAAAGATGGCCAGAGATTTATGAGTGAATGTGGATAGGACAAGCGGAATCCTAGGTACCCAAGGGAGAGCTCCATGGAGACAGGCACTATCTTATTTATCTCTGTGTTCCCATCAGCCAGTTGAAGTTCTTGCATCGAATAGTGACTCAGTAAATATTTATAGAGTATGGACAAATGCATGTAAAAAGTTGTCAGTCTTCATGTAAAAATAGGGAGGTAAGCAGACATTTTCAGTTGTATTTGAGAAATTCTCAGTAATGTAGTTTGGCTTAGTCTAGGTGATAATGAAAATCAAGGTACCAAGCTTGAAAGGGAGTAAAACATTTGCTACTGTATTAATATCTTCTCATTGCAGAATTTAATAAATAGAAGATAAACGTTATGTAAGAGACTTAAGTAGATAATTTTTTCAAGATACGAGGGTGTCCATTTTGTAACAGAAAGTGTGTATGTTCAGAGAATTTATAGGCTTTTCAGCGCATCTCAGATCATACCAGGGTACTTAGGCAATTTTCTCTTGAGAGAATGAATAAGGGCACATTTTTCTTGTATAAATAATATGGAGATTATTTTATTTGAGGAACACTTTGTTTTAATTATTTAGTATTCTTAAATACATTCATGGGATGAAAATGGGAAATTTGTGTTCTGAGATCCTTGCTAGTGAATATTTCAAACTATTGTGAGTATATTTGAACAGGCAATTTGATTTCACATGTCTACCAACATGTACTATAGTTCCTCATCTTGGTTAGGAACTAATTATTTAGTAAACTCAGATGTTGCCTTCAGAAATAACCATTGTGTATCGATCAAAAGAAAGCTTCCTTTTTTATTGTAGGATCCTGACACAGTGAGGAAGAAAGGAATTTTGGAACTGGTGGCACAGCTGCACGAGGCATTAATAGCAGCGGCAAGAGACTGGGGTGGCAGGTGCAACTGGCTAGAAATTGGGAAAGGCATGCTGTGCTATTTAAAGAAAGAAGTTCAATCCATATCCTTACCCATTGTGGAGACAAACTAGATTTGTTGCAATTAATAGGCAAAGCTTAGAAATTGGATATAGTTCAGAAAAGGTTGGAGAGACAGCGAGTTCAAAAATCAAAGCAAGGAACAGGAAGTTTTAAGGAAGCTGAGCTGAGTTTCTGTAAGCTTTGGGTAAAGAATTAGGTATTTTTGCTTGCCGTGTAAAATCTGTGAGAAAGTTCCAGCTGTCTAAAGATTATTAAATGGATATTAATAAAGATATATTTGCTTTTTCATGTATTTAATGTCTAACTATAAACCTAGGTTGAGGATAGAGTTAAAAAGAAGTGTGTTTAATGTCTGAAATATTCTAAATAGAATATTCTAGCTCTTGGTAAGGAAAGGGAAAGAAAGAAGGAAGGAAGATGGGAGGGAGGGAAGGAGAGAAACAAAGGGAGGAGGAAGGAAAAAAGAAAGAAAAGAACAATTTTTATTTCTTTTGAAGCCTAGGCCACCATATTCTTCTCAACCAATGACAAGTAATAATAATAATGTTTTGACTCCTAAATTTTTCAACTTTTATTCTCAAATACAGCAATTATTTTTATGTAAACATGTGTTTGTGTATGAGTGTGAAAGGGAAAATGACTACTGTTTTTGAATCAGCATCAGTTGTTGAGAATGAAAATAATTGAAAGAAGCTTCAACTTAATATTTTATTTAAGCATTTTAAATCAATACTATTTTATCAGATTAATTTATAGATATTTATTTTGGGATATTTCACTCCGTTTTATTTGCATTGTGAAAACTTTTAAAATTAATTAGAACCTCTCATTTTTATGCACCAGACTAGTTTTAAAAGCATATTATTACCTATTCTTGACTGTCAAATATATATATAAAACATCTTGACTATAGATTCATCTGAAATTAACACTAAATGTATCATATTATTGGAAAACTTTTAATATACTATGTATTTTTATATAAATATTTATTGATCTTCCCTGTTCCCCCCTACAAATTATTTTCTCTCTGTTCCCATGCCTTTCTGGAGAATTTCATCATATTGCCTTTATAGAGCCTATATGCTCTGTTGCTCTAGTCATATACCTTGGCATTCGTGAGAATAAACAAATTTGTTTTAATTACTTTGAAGATTGTTTTGGAGGCACATTAAACCAAGAGTGTATTAGTAAATGTTTAGAATCTATATTTAAATAGTATTATTTGAAGGGAAACCTGAGTCACTGTATTTACATCCCTTTAAAGTAGAAATTTAAAAAATATCTTTATGTGTAAACAACATCAATTACATTTCATTATGTAAACATCGGAGTGACTGATGAGAGCCAGAACTAGCCCCTAAATTTATTTTAGGTGGTTTTGTTTGTCGGTCGGTTGCTCTTTTAACATTTATTTTACAGTGATAGTGTAGTTGTTTCCTCTTTGGATAACTTTATTACGAAAAGCCTAACTTCTGAGCTCAAGAAAAAAAATCTGAAAAAACCTACATTATTCCTAAAAACAGTGAGCCCTCTGTTAGAGTGGGTAGTTAAGGACAAAGTCTTTCAAGTAGCCTTCACACACCAACCCGAATTGCAACGTGGTTGGCAGCCAGGGAGAAATCAGCCATCAGGTTTGGTAGAGTGTGGCCAGTGCCTGCTTTAGTGGCAATAGTTTAGCCTTTGCCTCTAGAAGACCGTCTCTTGTGGCCTTCTCCTTCTCCATGAGGGTACCCAAGGCAATGGAATACTTTCTTACAACAGACCAAGGTGGGTAAGGCCAGGTAGTTAGACTGGAGAATGCCCAAGGAGTCCTCACGGCATAGCTTTAGACAGTACTGCACCATCCTCCCTTCCTTCCCCCCAAGGACTGAGAAACCATGAAAGGAGAAAATCAAATGTGCAGCTAACGCACACTGAGCAGGTAATTTAGACTTGGGACAAAGGGTTCTAGGTGACTGTTAATTTCATTTCATTTAAAACTATTCGAATTTGTTTAGATTTGTATCTGATATCCTCCTCTATCACTACTGCGTGATTTAAACCGTATTTTACACAGCGAACACTAAAGAACATTTTGTTTGAAATGATCATGTTGAGTCAGTTTCCCAGGGAATGTATCTGTGGTGATAATGATTGCTTAAAATTAGTCTGTTCTACCTACCATTACCTGAGAATAATAGAACACTGATAGTAAAGGTAATTTTTTTTAAAATGTGTCACCTGGTGTTGTCAAAGCAAACAACATTGACAGAATGCTTAGAACTTATCCTAATCGCTGTTTACCTTAAACTGTCAAACAAGATTAGCTCCATTTCAACATCCTTTTCTAGTATGTTGAATTGTTTAAGATTCACATTTAAATATTTTATTTACTTCTGATAACCAATCTCTCAGCTTTTTCACTTCCAGTACCTACATCAGAAACTTGAATTTGTTCCTGAGACTTCTCTCTCTCACGCAGTTCCCAGTCACTATTCTTAGTTTGTCTACCATTTCACCGTTTTCATACTACTGGAAATAAATCTAGAAGAAATTCTAAAATCTAATTTGCACTAATGTCAAAGTCTTCTCATTTCTTTTTATGCTTTTAATTGTATATTCCTCAAATCTAGCTATCACACCTACTCTTAGAGCAATAAATTTTTTAAAAAATCTATTGAGTACCCCTTGTCATTTTGTAATTCAAGACAGTATTTTGACCTTTTTTATTTTGTAGTTTCTGGATATAGAATTCATTTATCAGGAGGAGGGAGAGATGGGTAATTCAACAAAGAAATCATATTTGATTAAGGCAGTTTACCATGTAAAATTCCATTGCTTCAAATTAGTGTATGTATTTCTCTTTATGATTTGGTCTTTGAAATCTCCCCACTGTTTTTATCGCTGCTGCTCCCAGCACACATGTAGCCATTGCACCATGCCAGGAAGCACCAGACGCACCAGAAGCACCAACTGGTTTCATTTCATTTCTTTTTATTCACCACACTGTTGTTCTCGCTGTTTCCTCAGCCTGTAATTCTTTCACTTTCCTCCCTTATTTGACTCATCCATCCTTCACGACTTTTAAGATTCGGGTAGATATTCTGTCATCCAGAAAGCTTTCCTTAACCATTTGAAAGTATTTATCGCTAAGAACGAGATTAAAAATAATAATAAAAAAAAACTTCTTCAGTGTTTAAATGATCGTTAGTGTGTTCTCTATTATTGCGTTTGCCAAGCATTGTTGTGCTTAGGGTCCTTATGTCTGATTCCCTCTAACTGTGAGCTTTTTGAGGATAAAGACCATTGTTATTCATCTCATTTTTTCTGTCACTGGCTTTGGTTCTGGCACATGGTAAGGGTACATTTCCCCAATTAACATAAAAAAGAATAAAATATGACAAAATATATTTCTGCTTTTTTGGAATCACTTTTGATTGATTAATTTGGTGATGTTTTCTAATAAAAGGATAAGGCTACATAGTTGGTAATATATATCTGGTATTATATATATCATTGATATCTGTATAACCAAAATGTCTTAAATTCTGCAATATTACCTTATTCTTAAGACCTGGAAGATATTATTCCTAATACTAGGAAGATATTTCATACTTTTTGAAGGCAGTTGGTGATAGATATATTTTCTTTTCAAAAACTGTCATTCACCAGAGCATTTGAGATCTTGTTTCCAGGCATGGTATTAGTTTGGCTCAAATAAGCTCATAAAATTCTCTACAGGTTTGGACGTTTAATACATTGACAGTGATTAAATAAAACCCTTTTATGTTTCCCAGATTTAAATGAGGTGCATCTCTCCAGGCTGTTAAGAGGAGTAAGTGGTAGTATCCCCACCTTTATGCTCCCAGGATCCCTCTTGTGTTTTAGAGGTGGGGTACACCCTTACTTTTCAGCTACTTTCCTCTGATTCATCAGAATTCTCTGCCTCCATTGTACACTCTGGTTTTATGGCTGTATAGGATCTGCCTTCCAGGGTGACACTCTCAATGTTACATGCTTTTACTGGTAAAGTGCTTCCTGAAATCATCCTCCTGTGGGCTTTACTCCAGTCTAATATCAGAATCTTTTTATTTTTCTGATTGTTCCAGCCCTGTTTATCTTATTTTTCTGTTTTCGTGAATTTCTTTTAGAGTTAGGCATTACAGTCTTCAATAATTTGTATGCTGTGTATTTCCTAAGTTCTCAGAAGTTTAGATTGTCAAAATTATCTTCCCATGAAACATGCTGTATATATATTTTTTGTTTAAGCAGTACTTGACGCTTGTTAGGACTTTACTAAATCTCCACTCAGAATTTGGCATTTTTAAAAAATTTTGTGTTTTGTTTTGTTCTGTCTGTTGTATTTTTGGTTCCCCAGACTATAGAGTACATCAGTAACTTTCTTTTACTCTTGGTATTGGATTGGTTTAAGAATGTCTGTTTTATAACACAGAGGTGTTGTGCTTACCAACACATGTCATATCAAAGAACTCAAACATAACGTATTTGATTAGAACAATGAGCCTTACAAATGTAGACAGCATAGCATTTTGGCTTTGAAACCAGATCAGGTTTAAAATGCATCTAATAAATTATTTTGTTCACAAGAGATAAGTGATGCTATACAGACATTGTTCATATCATCAAATTTTTATTTTTCTTTGGTTAAAAGAAAACAAAAACAAAAAAACAGCTCTATATTTGTTAAAATTTGTGAGTTTCAGAGATATAAGTATTTCCTCAAACTCGTGGATAGAAGGGGTCTTCTATCACTTATTATATTCAATATCATATGCTAGAGTTTCAAATCAGCACCAAAAGAGCAATTAAGAGTTACAAAGAACAGAAATAAAGAACATTGTTATTTGTAGAGGACATTGTCAACATAAAAACTTCCAAACCTGTAAAGAATTTTTATACAAGTTTATTTGAGCCAACTGATGACATGCTGGGAGGCAAGATCTCTTTGGAGAATGAGAGAATGACAGTTTCATAGTTTCTTTTATGCACTTGGAATACAGGAGGGGACATAAGGAAGAGAGAACAGGAAAGTGGAAGAAAGCAAGGCACTGGACAGTTAAGATTGCGCAACCTCCAGTGTGATTGCACCTTCCAGCAGTCTGGAAAAAAGAATTAATTGCCTTTGGCATTTCAAAGGTGTGTCAACCTAAATGCACAGAAACAATGGACAGAGTTGGCTTAAAAACCTTTTACTAAAAAAGTTACAGCTAACTGTGAGAGGTGAACACACAGTGTAAATATATATATGCCTTACTGTTAAAGTGTACAGCTGAAGCTTTGGAGTTCATTAACCAATGTCACCATAAAAAAAATAAAAAAAAATAAAAAAAAAGGAAGAAGAAGTTACAGGCCTGAGATGTAAGCACCCACCATGGCCTGCCCAGTTAGGAATTTATGGTCAGATCCCCCTGCGAGGGTACTTTCAATCACTGAACTTGTACATATCCCCTTTTTCATCCACAGTGTTCATACATGTATAGAAAATTTAAAATCTATGGACAATGTGAACTAACAAATTTAACAGTTTCGTTGGACCTAAAACAAAATACATATATTTATAAATTTACTTTATGTTGGTCATAAAAATTAGACATGTTATATGAATATTTCATTTTTAGGAATAATAAAAAACATAATTTATCTAAGAGTATATTTCAGATAAAATGGTAGCAGACCTATAGGGAAACTCAACTTTTCACTAAAGGAAAAAATAAATCTAAATATGTGAAGATCAATATCTACATCAATGTAATATAATATAGATGTAGATATAGATATGTTTGTATATAGATATATAGATATAAATAATTGTCTATATAGATTAGATATATATAGAAATATATCCATACACACACATATAAGGAGAGGATAATTAAATGTCATAAAATGCCATTTCATTTTATATTAATCTATAAATACAATGCAATTCCAGTTTTGTGAAATGGATTTTTATATTGATTGTCAAGTTTTATAGAATTGGCAAATAGATCAATAATACCTAGGACTATTTTGAAAACAAATTAAGGAAAACTAACCTGCTCTATGAGATATTAGGGTTTACAGAGCTATCGAGCATTTAGCTGTGATGCTTGTGTAAATTGTTCACAGTGTTGATATTTACAGTAGTCCTGTGGCCCTGGTAAGCAACCATGGTTAAAGAAATTCCCCCACCTCTTTGTGTTTTACGAAATACCATGTTTTAAAGAAACAGCTTTTCTCATATGATGTATCAGCCTCTTAATACCTTACTTGTTTACCCATAGCAGATCAAACACAGAACCTCTAAATTTCCATTCTTGGCTCATAAATTGACTGAACTGCTTTGCCCTCATTAATCAGTTAGAACAAAATATTTGGTAACCAGACTTGGGTTAAGTTCTTCTGCTTGCCTCAGGCCCTGAACTTTAATCCACCCTCAGCCCAAGCCAGGAGACAACCTCTCATTGACAGACCCTTCTGAGACTAGGCTAGCTCAGGGTGAAGCATTCTCTGGTTTACTATCTGATTACACCACTTCCACTCATTCCACATCCCCACACCTGTTTCTTCTTGATCTTGTGTATTCCACCCTATAAGAGAAAAATCTTTTTCTGCCTGATCTTTGAAATACTTGCAGATCTCACAAACTGATATTCTCTCTATTAGCATAGTCCTTCTCACTACTGCAGTAGTCTCTTCCCTGCTCTTGGAATAATCCTTTCAAATAAAGTTTCTCCTTACCTATGTCTGGAACTGTTTATTATTTGACATTGACCAGTGGGACAGAATGGCCAACCCACAGACAGACCCAAGAATTTACAGATGTTTTTATTATAAGAAAGAAGGAATTGCAAATCAATGGAGAAAATGTTATTAACTAGCTAATAAATTATGAGGAGGAAACTGGTTAGCCACATGGAAAAATTTAGTAAAATAGAAGCCTAGCTCATTATGTTAAAAATAAATTTTATATGTGTTAAAAGGCCTAAACTTGAAATGGAAAATTATTAAGTTATAAAAAGAAAATAGTAGATATATTTATGACATAGTTAAATAAAAATTTCTTTAGACTAGTTCCAAAAAGGTACGACTCATATGAGTAATGGGGTACATTTGACTTCATTAGAATGTATGCCTTCTGGGAGGAAGGGGAAAGATATATTAAGCAAATTTTAAAAGTAAAGATCAATAATGCATAGAATGAGAAGAGATTGCAGACTCAGAATATATAAAGAAATCCTAACCTTTTCTATTCCTCTTCTCCAGAATTTTCTGAACAACTCAGTCCAGACAGTATTCAGTGCCTAATCAGAGAAGACAAGAACCCTAGTTATAGGGGGAGAAGCTGGAGCCCAAGCAGTATGTAGAGGGAGGGTGTCCATGAAGGGGATGAGGGGAGAAGATGGTGGAGAGGAGGAGCTGACTTAACGTGGGAGGGTCTAGCAAGTCAGCGTGGGCATGATGAAGGTAAGACTTGGGCAGGTGGGAAAAATCCAGAATACAGTTAAGAAGGCCCTTAAACAGAACAGACACTTTCCACTGAGGTGGGATGATATCTTTCTACCCCAATGTTACAGAATTTCTAACATGATGAGATAATTTAATTATAATAAGTAATAAATGACTATACAGTAGTTTACAGTAGTATACATGTTTATTTCACACTCTCAGGTCTGTGAGGATGTTGTGTCTATACTGGGCTCTTCCAGGATTGGCCAGGCTTTCTTCTAGGTGGTTGGTTGGGTTCGGTTGTCTCCTATTGGCTATTCAGAAAAATTCATCACGCTGAATGGAATGTCTGAAGTGCAAGAGGCAAAGCAAAACAATGTAAAATACTTAAGACCTCTGCTGACTCATGCTCAATAAATCGCACTGCTCAAAGCGAGTCACATACCTGAGCCCAGCCTAGGGGCTGTTACTCCTTGCACTCCACAGGGAGACACAGCAAACTCATACGTAAGTCAAAGATGTGGCGCTATTTTACTGCAAAAAGGTCAGAGGAAAGAATAGAATTGATAGTATAATCTACCATAATAGGTGCATACTATTTTGACTTCTTAGGTAAGGGGCAAGAAGTTGAGAGTATTTCCCCCTTATTTTCTTCTATGCAAGGTAGGATATAAGATTGTCTGCCTTTGATAAGAGAAGAAGTGAGGTAGTTGTATACATTATTTCAGGGAAATTATGAAAGTTTTAAATATATGTTGAGGATAAAGATGTGGACAGAAAAAAATGATTTCCAACCAATTTTGAGGATCTAGCAGCAGTTGAAGACCATGCATTTGATAGTTCATTAAGTCAACAAGCCTCAGGCCACGGCTCCAGGAGTGTTTGCTGAAGGAGAGTACAGGCAATGATGGCCAGAGTTGGGAACAAAAGACGGTGAAATTAAGGTGTTAATGGAAGTGGCTACATAAGATCCTTGTTGTTTGATGGTAGTTATTTTAGTGAGTAAATAGGTTATGGGCCAAGTATCAACAATGTTAAAACTGTGGAATGATAATGCATATCAGTGGCTAAAAGACAGTCCTGAGAGCTTCAAACTAATACATGACTCCCATGAAATTGCCTTTCAAATGGGAGTAAAATGGCTGAGTAATTTCTATTTTATGTGGTTCAGTCTATTAGTTAGTTTTTACCCATCAGACAGTGGGAAATAACGGTTTGGAGCTAAGAGAATGAGTTACACCTCACCTCCACTCTTCTGCGTATGTAAAGTTTGCGGAGAATCAGGGAGAGTGGGCTATTTCTGCCAAAGACAACTAAAAAGAAATGATCCTCAGGAGAATTACAGATCTCAAGTGGGGAAGCTGCCAGATTCATTCTTTGACAGGAATGGTTGGTTTCATACATAGTTTTAAATGCCTCATTGAATAAAATTTAAAGTTCTTGGTCTAATAATGTAACTATATTCGAAAGGTGCTATATCCGTAATTTGCGTGTCTCATCATATTGTTCTTGGTGACTTCACAACCGTGCTGTAGGGCCTGGGACTGGGAGTCATGCGTTGGTTGTCTCTGTACTGGATTCAGTGTGGTACACATTATTACACGTTTATCGAATTAATGTATGAATATTTAATAACATAAATTAGTGGGCATGACCTCGAGGGAATTATTCCAGAAAAGGTACTTTTTACTGAAGTTATTTTAAGCGATAGGTTCGACAGTTGTTTGAAATAACACATCTGCGTGGCCACTCAAGCAGGAGATTAACCTTGAGGAGAAACCCTTGGTTTCTGTGGTTTTATTTTCTACTTGATATGGTATAAGATACAGGTTCCATCTAGTGCAACTCTGGAAATTATATCTCGTCTCAGTTACTATTCAGAATGCACGTTCTTAATATTTATTACTAAATATTTGTAGGGAAAGAAAAAATACTTTCCATCTGTCCAAATTTCTCTCTGGGGCCCCTATAACAAAAGATAGATTAACAAGAGAAAAACACAGGGAAGTTCATTAACATATCCACCTCAGGTCTAAATGGGAGTTCCCCAGGGGAAAATGAGTAACTCAAAGTGATGGCTTGGAAATCTGGTTTATATAGCATCTTCAACAATGACAACAACAACAAAACCAATACATTGTGGAGAAACGACACAATAAAGAAAAGCATTTGTAGGCTTCTGAGGGCAGCAAACTGTGGGCAGGTAAGTATGCGGGGGAAACCAACAGTAGGTAAAAGCGAGTTAGTAGGGTCTGTTAGGCAGATTCTTCTGGTGCTTTGTCTAGACTGATAGGGTCTAAAATTGTCTCCAGTGATAAACTTTTGTCTTTCCTAACAGAGAGGGGGGAAAAGGGCCACCTTTGCAAGTTTATGTTCTGCTTTTAGGCAAATAGTGGGAAGACGGGGAAGTTTTCTTGTATCTGTTTCTTTTCAATTGTCCTCACCTCACAGTAATTCAAAAGTGGCATATTTTGGGGTGACATATTCTGCTACTCTTCATGCTAGAACATGAATTTCCAGGAAAAGATAGAAAATAAAACACTAAAAATATAATGTTTTAAACACCTCCGAGTGCCTTATCTCCTAAAATTTAAAAGCATTCCACTGTGGTATATTCTTATTTTTTTTCTGTTTGAAAATTAACTATAATTTTAATGTAATAATTAGAAAATGTAGCTTAAAAATTTTGTGATTTTAATATATATGAATTCATTCAAAGGTATCATATATTTACATTTATAGAGTGTTTTAATAAATCAAAGCTATTTGAGTGCTTTTAGTTGAACATTTATGAAGTAAAATTTGATGCATCATCTGATATAATTCCAAATACAAAGCAATTGCATGGTTTATACGTATGGTTGAATACTAATTTCTTATTTCTAATGCCTGCAGCTGGTTTAAAATTTTGCAGTATCTTTTATTCTGTTAATATGTTTGATTGATATATTTAAAACTTCAAAGATATTTCACTGATATTTGTAGAGCATCTCAAATTGTAATATGTTATTTAATAATGGATTTAGACTGATTTTTGGATTTAGACTGATTCTTGACTTATTTATGACTCCAATCAGCTTAATTTTATCTGATTTTCTGAAATAAAGCCATTTAGCTACAAAGGATTCAAGCAGTTTGAAGATTATCAAACAGTATGTGTTCTTTTAGTAATATAGCTTAAAGTATTCTTATTGTGGAGGAAAGCAGTAAGCCATCCAACGAAAAGCATAAAGTGCCACAAAAGGCATTATGATTTATTTATTCGGTGGCATTTGTTTATGTTCTTTATATTTTTATTATACTCCTTAGCCAAATAAAGTTAATTTTCAAAAGGAAGAAATTAAAAATTGCTTTGAATCAAGATCTTATTAGTTTCATGATTCCTGAACATCCTTTAAAATTGATATGCTGTGCTATTCTCAACATTTTCATGCTAAGTAAGGTATTTGAGAATAGAAATAAGAGATCCAGGTATTTGGTGGACTTTTCTTACACAATTTTTTTGTGTGTGTGAAAACAGTCTTTATGAACATAACCAAATTATATTCTTTAAAAAATTATAATAAAAATTAGGAAAACGGTGTCTTTTTTATATTGAAAGTCTTAACACTTTCTGAAAATTAGAATATTACATTATGAGAGAGGAAGAAATGAAAATCCAGAATGAGATTGTGCATCCATAGGTTTTGTCTGGTAGAACTTTATTCACATTATTCAAAAGATTTTTTTTTTCTCCAAGTTTATTATCATGCTATGGTGGAACAAGAAAGGCTTGCTTTTCTATCCTGCCACATGTTCATTGAAGGCAAGCAGGAAGCCCTGCTCCACTCCATCTTTAATCTGGGGAGGAGAATTGTGGCGAAGGACATGCTGTTTACTCAAAATGCCAACCTAGAAGTGACACAAGCCTCTCTTGCTCACATTTCATTGTCCAACATGAGTCACATGGACACATTCAACTTCAAAAGCAGTGAAAGTGTGATGGCATAGCAGGACGGATGTGAAATTCTTGTGAGAGAACATGCATCTTCTATTGAATATGTAGAAAAATATGAAAGGAATGAATGTCAGTGATATAAGAAATCAATGAAGAATATTAAAAGCAAATGATAAACCCAGGATACATGTAAGTGAAATCATACAGTAGTTGTCTATCTCTGTCTGATTCGTTTCACTTAGCCTAATAAATACCCTGTAGGTGCATCCATGTTGTCGCAAATGGCCAGATTTCATTCTTTTTTATTGCTGAATAACAGAATAAAATTTATCTTCAGTACATGGTTTGGATTGAGCTGCTAGTTTTTGATCACTGCGCTATACTCTATTAATACAACTGTCACATGAAAATAGTTTCAGAAGAGTTAAATATAATCTCTGTGAATTGATATGTAACTGAGTTATCATCGACACATATGCTTCCCTTTCCTCAGACCTAGAAGGGAGGATTTTGTTTCCTAGGCTTAATAGTAAAGGGTATAGTTACATGGAATATATTATTCTTAAATGCTGATTGTTGGAGCCAGCAAAATAGTTTTGTCTCTTGAGAGATACTGACAGATGTTTGCTTCCTCTTGAATCTCCAACACTCTTTGATTCAGGCATTTTAAAGCACATCGCTGCCTGTGGCCTCAGAGGGTAGCATCATGCAGTCAGGGCACAATGAAGCCAGATGTATTCTGACTTCTGAATAGACTGTATAATTAGGTCTGGCATGAATTATTGCAAGAACTATCTTCTCCCACATCAATAAAGAAAACAATTCCAGTAATTTACCAAACTTTATTCTTACTTTCCCAATATTTTTTAGCATTAATAGAAAGTACATTCGATTAGTTTTAACCATCTTCAGTTATTATTTATTTAATAATTAAAAAATCATTTTAAGTAACACATATCTTTTATACTGGTCCAAGAAAATTTCTCTAAATGAATGTATAAAAATAAATTTTTAATATTTTTAAACCATAGATTTATAAAGATTTTATTTCTATTTTAAACTTTTTAAAAATACAAATGCATAAGCAATCCAACCAAAAGCTGTTTTCTTAAATTAGAGTTCTCGGATGAAAATGAGAAAAGAATACAGAACTGAAATATATTCGAGTGCTTGAAATTTGCCTTTAAATAAATTAAGTTCTGAATGTATTTAGGAATCTCAGTGTTTCATCATGAATATTATTTTTGTCTGAAAACATTAAATAAATAAGTATCTCTCTTTTAGAAATATATATAGTTTAAAATACCCTTATAGACTTGGCTGGGGTTAATCATGTTATTTTCCTGAAAAGTAAACTTTTCTTGAATGTCACTGTGTGGAATTTTGAGCACAGTTGTTCATGCTGGGTTTTCTAAGCTGAAAGATGTCACTGCCGTGTCTTAAACACATGGGGCAGAGTGCCAGTGAGAACAACTTGCCCAATATCTGTCAAGCATGGGGCAGTACCCAGAATCCATGAAGAATACTCTGAAGGTCAGGACATCAGCTAACTGCAAAGAGCTCAGAATGAATCTTTCTAGAGTATTAAAGTATCCTTATCACCTTTAACACGCAGAGAAAGAACCAACGTTTCTTGGCTATCAGAAATTAAAATACATATTGATGGCTTGGTTAGAAATTACAACTTTAGGTAGTATTATGGCAGAATAAGAACGCTATCCCCGATTAAAGAGATGACATAAATTTTTGCTTCAGAATGACTGGAAATTTTGGGGAGGGGATATTTAAAACTAGAAAAATATATTTTAGTTAAAAATGAATAGTGAATGAATCCTAGCATTTTGAATAATGAGAAATTAATTATCTAGCATTATAATTAATAGAGAATAGGTGTGCTGATACAACATAAGATTTTATGTCACTATACAGAAAAAGACAAAGATGTAGCCACTTTTTTTTTTCTTTCTGTACTATGAACAAGGAATAAATGCCATATTTTTTAGGTACACATTTAAAGCGAAAGTAATAGACATGATCAAAGTGTTTCCTTTTGTGTAGGTGTTTCTCAATTGAGGACTAGCAAACAAGACAAGGAAACAGCTACCATGGAGAAAAATGCAGGTTAAATTGAGAGAAAATAGGTAAGGAAATCTTAATTAAATAAACTGAAATCAACTGAAGCCAACAGAAAAGATACCATCACATCGCACACATTGGGATTTTCTTCTGTGTCTTAATTTGCAGTGGTTTTGAGTAACATCTTATAGTAGATTGAGGACTTGGAACGATTTTTTATATTTCTCTTTTTACATGTCCTCCAACCACTATTACATTTTTAATGCCTGTCTATCATTTGATCTATTCTTATTTTCCATGAGGTCCAAATTACAATAAAATATTGTCCATTAGGTTTACTAACATGGTCCTAAACTTGACCTAGAACATAGATTGTTCATATTATACATTTGAAGAAATATCCTGGGTAGGTAGTAAAGTCAGAGTGATGAAATTAGGAAATTCTTTCTCTTAATTTAAAAAGAGCATATGTGTTCTATTTATATTTTCTTATTTGCCTTTCTGGTACTTATTAAAATTAAAAAGTAACTTTCTCATGAAAGAAATGAGAATTTATAAAAATTAATAGGTAGAAAAAAGTGTTAAGCGATGATTTTAGTTAATGTTTAAATACATTAAAAATGTTAGCAGATGCACAACAGCTTTATGTTTTCATTAAAGAAAGTCATTCTCATATTTAGAGGTGTGAAACTAACACTATTCTTGGAGAGGTCTTTAGGTTATTTCTTTGTAAGCTTTTTGTTAATTAATAATGGCTTCTTGTGAATAAATTAGATTTTGTCATACCACAAAGTAAACAAAATATATCCATGAAATGGCTAAATGACTTATATCTTGCAAATGAGGAGATGAGTTGGTTTCAAATTTTAGAGCAAATTGATACCTAAAATTTTAAAGACAAGTTTAAGCAATGTGACATTAAAGATTTGTTGTAATAAAACAGCTAATAAAAAAAATCTTTGTTTTAGTAAAACAAAGCCTCTTGCTGCAAGAGGCTTTTTTTTTTGTAAACAGACTTGAATGGCTTTACAATCACATTTTTTTTTTCAGGTCTTAGGAGTATTTTCAATTTGAAATGAACAATATCTATATTTAGAATGTCACTGGAACAAGATTGATAAGCTAGGGTTATTTTAGTGTTCCACTACCTGTATAAACAAATTTTCAAAGCAGTGCGGCTAGGCCTTCTCACAGGAGCAAACTGAACTGACTTGAAACGCTTAAAAGACAATATACCACTTTTGTAAGCATCAGAGTAATCAAGCAGAAATAATGTAATTGTTCTAACTTTTATATTGGTTTAAGGTTTTAATAATGACTTACATTAACTATAGTAATTAATTAGACTATGTCTTTTGGTAAATTTTTAAGATTTTAAAAGTAAAGTTCTTATGAATATAACTCTTAATTCTTCTCAATTCTACTTCTAGTTATATTAATAAATAATGTTAAACTTCATAAATTAATACATACAAAGAATATTTTTAGTGATGCATTGATAAATTCTGAGTAAGCAGTTAATTTCATTGTATTTTTTATTAGTTTTTTAATCTAAATTTTATTTTTATTTTTTTTAAATTTTTTAATTCATTTTTCCCCTTTCCCTTCCCCCAGTAGTTAATTTTAAATGAAAAGAAATATATTACAAACAATAAATTAAACTTCGATGATCTATACATGTACATATAGATGTTTACATATACATTATTTTTAAAAAGATTCAATAGAACTTTTATTTTTTGTTCTATGTTTAGATGACAGCATCAAACTGTCAGTCTGCCTTTTTCTAACTATTTTTATCAGAAGCATCAGAGTATTTTTCAAAGTATGCCATAATCCAAAACGAATTAAATGCTTCCAACCTTCAACATAAAATATCAAATTTGGGAAAAATTGAAAATAGGAACATTACAAACATCAAAACATTTAAGTTTTACTCATCAAACCACTCATCATGTGTGTTTGGGTATACTTTTCCTGATTTTTCAAATTATTTAACATGTTTTTGAATCATTTTTAAACAAAATCTATGTTATGAACACTTTCAGAATATACTAAATTGATTCGCTTCCTTGTGTATAATTGGGTGATAACTGAAGATACTTCTGCGTATGTGGGAGGCTGTCTGTAAAATATTATTTATTGTAATTTCTCCCTTTTGAACAACACTCTCTTGGCAGCTCTCTAGTGAAGGACAATATCTGACTTTATATCACGGGGGGGTCATAGGCCCCAGACCTGTAGACAGGAGAGTTTGCGCAGCTCTAATTTTGCGTTGACTGATATGTGACATTCCTCAAGTAACTTGCTTCCTCGAATCCTAGATTTCTCTGTTAGAAAAATTAGGAAATTTGACTGAACGATCTTCAAGGTCTCTTCAGGAACTAATACTACGTGTTATCTCCATCCTATCAAACGAAAACATTTCAGTTTTTGTGGCCTTTGTGTCTCACTACCCTCACCGCCCTGTCCCTGCTTCTCAGCTCCTGTCCATGTCCAGGTCCCTAATGGATCAGGTCCCCATTATATTGTGCACATGGAGGCGCCTTTCTTGGATTAATCCATATAAGATTGAAAACATATTCGTGTACCTCCATCTGAGTTGTCTGAGGTATCTTTTAATTTAATATCTTTGTTTTGAAATAGTACAAATATGTGATTTGAAAACATCAAAGATTACTATAAGTTTATAAGAAATAATAAGAGCTTCTTGTTTCCACTCTCTTTCCCTTTCCTGGAGTGCACTTTCAACTATTTGGTTGTTTCTCTTGGAATTTAACTAAAAAAAAAAAAGTGTATATATGTATATATAGACACACACACACATATATAAAATATCTAACTATTATTGTATTAATAATAGCAATGCATTTATCCTTCCATTTTAGACAATACTTACCTAATCCCTATTATCAAAGATAAGAGCTTCACTTTCTTACTATTGAGCCTTTTTATCTCTTTATAACATGCAGTGCTATAACTCAAAGGAAGTAGTCAGTAACACAAACTCTGTGTAAACCAAATTACAACATTAGGCTCAATATATCTGTTTCCAGGATACTCTAATACTATAACATGCTGATGTATTAACCACTTTAATAAAAAGAAAGGTTAAGACAAAAGAATTACAAATAGCTATGGCTTCAACATGAATATAAAACTGATGGTATTTCATTGTAATAGCTGTCATTTGGCAAGACAAAATGTGATCACCAGACTGGAACAGTAAAAACCTACTTTAAGGATATAAATAAAAGGCTCGTGTAGTATTCTGTGTAGTGGAATGCCAATTTAAAAGTACGTGGATTTAAAGATTACAACACCATAACCGTTATCATAAGCCTATTCTGAAAAATAGATGTGAATTACAGGGGTAGATAAGTGTTATCTGTGTATTTGAGAGTTAAATTCACTGCGAAAAAGAAGCTGTGTGTTGACCTCAATTTAGTGATCATTAATATTAGGAAAAAATGGTAAGTTATAAATTCTCCTTTACAGGTTCTAAAATCTGTCTCGTATGCTGGTGCTCACCATGTCAGGGAAGCACAATATCATTTTCCTCTTTAAAAACCTATAAGTAGCATCTTTACTTTCTCAGAGAAATTTTATATGAAAAAGTCACTACATGGTTGGTAGATAAATGCTCTAGATAAAGTGATGTGTTTGGATTAATGAATGCCTTATTCCACTTAATTTAATATTGTATGTTTACTTTCATTAGTCAATTGAGATTTTAAAAAATATCCCTATTTTATATGTATATGTATTTTTCTTTTTTCTTGGTGTAAA
The DNA here is from genome assembly GCA_028627145.1 of Eidolon dupreanum. Taxonomy (NCBI): domain Eukaryota; kingdom Metazoa; phylum Chordata; class Mammalia; order Chiroptera; family Pteropodidae; genus Eidolon; species Eidolon dupreanum. Next base: position 8,494,416 of record CM053512.1, on the reverse strand, counting down.
AAAAATTATACTATTGACTGAAATTTTTGTGCAAACAGGTGTGTCTCAAGCCATCTATATGTATTAACAGTCTTTTCCACTCCAGTGAGCACACATGTAGATGATGCTTCGTTAGCAGGGTGTGTCACTGAGAATTTGGTTAGCCCCAGAAGTCACTTTCAGAAGACTTACCCTGGTTTTCTCTCGCTTGATGCCCTATCATTCTCTTTCTGATTTCCCTTTCCTGTTTCTCAGTGTGGAGATTTTCAGTTCTATGACGATGTTGGAAAATTTGCTCAGCAAGAAATGTAGAACTCACCTGCTTCTTCCTTAAGTGTCTGCTTAGCTGGCCTGACTTGGTTGAGCTATGCTGTGGTGTCATTTTTTGTGTATTAAGACCTCATTAGTTATCCTATATTTACTGTTTCAAAGTATTTGTAAGAAAACTGCTCTAGAGGTAAAGCATCAACTCCATTTTTCTGGGTGTGATTTGGGGTTGGGGTATCTCAACCCTGATATGACCAACTTCCAAACAAGTTTTGGACAAATAATTGTTCGAATGATTCAGATTGTTTAAATTGTTATGGACACGTTTACTCTGTTCAGTAAAATTAAATCGTGTATAGAGATGCTGCTAATAGGTTTAAAAAATGATCTATTACTAAATCAGTATGTTGAAATGTCATCTAAATTGTCTCAGTAAAGATAGGGCTTAACAATGCTGTCTAATGCCAGGAAAGGAAGATTACATTCTAAATATGTTTTCAACACCCCCCGCCCAAGGTTTGTATGCAGAGCCCCACCCCCCACATAAAATAAGGGGAGAATTGATGTCTTCCATGGTATGAATGAATAAATATTCAGCGTACATAAAGACTTTATACTTTCTGGCGAGTTGGTATGTGAAGTTTTCAATATCTGAATAGTGTGATTGTGGTTTAATCAAATACCACTTTTTGGGTTGACAAATTTAATCAGCTACCATCTCAGGAAAACATATACCTGTCTTATGTTCTGTGAACTAGCCATCACTATAGAGAGTAGAATCTGTACTTAAAAAAAAAAGAGATTGAGAAGAATGAGGCATTCACTTTTATATGTATATTTATATGCATTTTACTTGCAGCTTATGTTTTATATTCTAATGGAAATTCATGTGATTTTATTCATGTACTTTTATTCTCCTTTATTTGTGCAACAGAATAAGAGCAGAACAACAATGTTCTTTATTACTACTATAGAAAGGTGATGTCACAGATGCAGGCTGTTCTGGGCATTCTCCATTTGCCCGTCTAGATTCTCTCGCCATTCTTTTTCACTTTGCTGTGCCCTGATCTTGAGTGGATTGCACCAACCAAGCTGAGCCTAGCCTAAGAGATGCAAGAAACATAAAATTGTATCATGGAAGACATCAATTCTCCCCTCTATCTTTGTATATAACCTCATTCTTTCTTTCTCGGGACTATGAAAACTAATACTTAGAATTTATCTTCCCTTCCCTGCAACAGACATCGTTCTGAATTTCTATCTGAATGTGGAAGATTTAGATTTCCAGCAGGGGATCTTTTCCCAGAAGGCAGGAGGAGAATGAAGTCAGATTTTTTTATATCCCAGTTACTCTCTCCTGTAGTGCAGGCACCAGGCACCTGCAACCTTCCCAGACTAGCCTGATAGCAGACACCACCCACCCATCCACCTACCTGTGGCCACCAGACCTGAGACACGCATCACTCTTTCTTCTTTTCCCTTAGCCCTTCCAAAACTTTCCTTCATTAAACTTGGCCAAATTATCCTACTCGAGGGAGCCATAACTATCCTTCTCGAAGTCCGAATATCAAGCTAAACTTGATACTTGTAGGATGAAATCTACATAAAATTGAAAACAGAATTCCAGGTATGATAAATGTTTGGAAATTAGTTTATAAGTAAAACTATCAAATATGTGCAAATTAGATTTCCTTTTTAAATAATAAATACATATATAAATATAGTAATAGCCATTTAATTTTAAGCACATAATACATTTATATGAAAATGATCTAATACATTTAAACATGATAAACCTTTGTTCTTTGTTCTTGCACGAAAGAGCACCATGTCTGAAATAATATCCATTTGTTTCAAAGTGTCTATTTCCTTATAGAATGCTATTTATAAGACTTATGTTTTGAATGTGAGTGTGTCTGAAAAAATGCTATAATTCATATAATGTGCACATATGATTAATGCCCTTTATTTTCACCCTTCGGTGTATTTATTAATGATAACACTCTATCACAAACACTTAGTATACACAGTTTTTCTTTAGTTAAGGCATTTCATACATGCGTTGAAGATGCAGAGATGAGGAAATGTCCTCCATCCAAAAACCTCAGAGTCATCTGTGCCAGTAAGGGAAATATGTATAACACAAACACACAGAGAGGGGTGCTGGTTAGAAATGAACGCGCCTATGTTGTGAAATCACGGCAAAGGAGCAACAGCCCTACGGTCTGTTATTGCTTCTGTCTGGATCTTAGATCCAGGGAAAAGTCGAACTGGTCCATTCACTCCTCACCACACTTCATTCAGCTGGTCCACTTGTTTCTGTTGACTCACAGCAGTTCATATTTAGACCCTCTGCTGATGAACATGGCAGTAACCTTGAACCAGTTTCATTCACTGCAGAAAATATTTACAAAGCTCTTCAGTTGTCCACAAAACTTGAAACTGCAATTCTAGATATCGATCCAGACATCCAAAGAGCCTTAAAATTCGAAAAGATTTTTTAAAATGTCACAGTGAATATAAGAATTTATGCAAACTTAGCAAAAGATGGGGTTGGAAAAAGGTCATCTAAAAACAAACATAAATAACGAAACTGAAATAATACTTCCAAATATTTCAAATGATGATGATAATGACTTTGTGCCAATTAAAAAGAGAAAGCTATTGCTTTAGATTGTAGTACAACTGCTATGTGGTTTTTTTGTTTTTTTGTTTTTTTTTAATTTTCATTAGCATTTTTGGTGAAAATATGTAAAACAAATATTTTTATGACTTATATTGGCCTATTTCTTTAGTGTTTTTTGTTTTGTTTTGTTTTACTCTTCCATGCAGGTAGATTCTACGTGTTTTTTTTCCATGTACGTGTGCAATAGATAATCTGCTTAAATCGAGGGACAGGTGTTTTATAAACATGATGAAGAAAGTGGATTTGAAGGAGATTAATAACAAGGCTTATAATAATAGACATTTTCTTCTAATTTTTATTGCATAAAGTGACAAGAATGACACCTTCGTCTTCGGCTTATATTAGCTGGATGAGACATGCTGCCTTTTACTTAGATGCATAATAACCAAAGAGGGACAAGGATGGTCATGCAGAGTGTGGAGTGCTTTGAGACTTTCAAGAAAGATGTTAAGCAGGGGGTCGAGGGCAGGTTTCCAAATCTAGAAGGAAACATTTACTGACTCTCCTGTGATGATGGACCTTGTCTCAGCTTGGCACCCGTATCCATCTCCTTAAACTGTGCCTATTCCCTAGATAAAGAAAATAATAAAGTCATACTTCCGCCCAACACAATACCAGTCATCCTGAGTACAACCTAAAATGCACTAACCCTCTCTCTGAAGAGGATGCAAAGTGCTTGGGTGATGTTTAATCTTTTTAATATCCTATAACTTAAATATTATGATTTGACGTTAACAGTACTGTAAAATAAAATCAATGTATCTTACGTACCACATATTACCCAGAATTATGACCTTGTTATTGTCTTTATTTGGGGACCAAGTATAATTTAAGGAGGTGTCTATCAGTGCCAAGTTAATGAGTGGACTTAAGATGGTTAATTTTATGTATCAACTTGGCTAGGCCATGGCACCCAGATATTTGGACAAACATTATTTTAGATGTCCTATGCAGTTATTTTTAGATGAGAATAACATTTACATCAGTAGACTTTGAGTAAATTACCTTCTATAATGTGAGTGAGTTTCATCTAATGAGTTAAAGGCGTTAGAAGAAAAAACTGACTTCCTCCAAGGAAGAGGGAATCCTGACAGCAGACTGACTTTGGACTTGAGCTGCATCATAAACTCTTTCCTGGGTCTCCTGCTGGCATATCCTGAAAACTATGAACTTGCTAGCTTCTACAACTCTCAATCCTGTGAGCCAATTCCTTAAAATGAGTACCTCCTCTCTGCTCTCTCTTTATATATTAATATGTAATGTTTATATATATATATAGTATCTTCATATATGCATATCTCTATATGTACGCATGCACATTTTACATCCTGTTGGCTCTTTTTCTCTGGAGAACCCTAATACAGTTATCTCCCATCGATGCGCATTGCCGCTCCCATTATCTGTCGTGTACCATGTGCTTAGTGGAGTATGAACTTCGAGTTCGAGTTCCATTCCATCTAACCAGTTTTAACTACTATGGCTTGGTAATAAACCTCTTCTTTTTCAAAAGTACCCTAGCTATTTTTGACTTTTACAATTCCATTAGGATTATAGTATCAGCTTGTTAAATTATGCTAAAATTCTTGGTGAGATTTTCATTAGAATGCCGGTGACATTTTACTTGGAGGGAGAACTGTCCTATTTCTTCCTTCTCTTAACTTCTCCTCATTGCAGGTCTTCTTATGTGGTATGTAAACACTGTGCTCACATGCTCAGGGTGATTTTCATGAGCACTCCATGTGTCTTCAACTTGGGAAACATCTGTAAAGGAAAGTTTTGTGTTTTTCCCAGGACAGGACCCACAGTACTCTCAGTTTCCAAAATCATAGGTTTTCATACTAATTCCGTAACTTATTCACAAAATAATAGAGTGGTGTGAATTTCATACCCACATGTGCCAATGTTCCTGACTTCTCAAGGGTGTTTCTTAGCTTAGCCCCTGAAGGAGTGAAGATTTCTTTGTAGTTCTCTGAACTAATGACCAGGATTATATCAGATTTCTTTTTCACATACTCTGACTTCCAATTTTTTTGTAGACAGGTTCTTCAGGATCTATTTTCCTTGGTTCCTGTTTCCTGGAATCCTTGTTCTGTGTGGATATTAAAAACACAGCTTTTTGCCTTTACCTGGATCAGATAGCTCCCAAATATATTTATATGTCAGCTTTCGCAATCTAGACTCCTTAATTTTAGTTCGATTTCATTTATAATTGCTAAGACATACTTACATTTTTTAGTTTTTATTTTCTAAAACAGAATTTTTGCATTAATTATTAATACCCATGTTTTTAAAGAAAATTAAGTTTATTGGGGTGACGTTGGTTAATAAAATTGTTTAGGTTTCAAGTGTACAATTCAATAATACATCATCTGTATATTGCATTGTGTGTTTACTACAAGTCAAATCTTTCATCACCATGTATTTGACCCTCTTTATTTTATCTACCTCCACCCCACCCCACCCCACCCCCTTTTTCTTTTGGTAACCACGAAACTGTTGTCTGTGTCTATGAGTTTTTGTTTATTTGTTTATCTTATTTGTTGCTTTTAGTTTTATACCCCACAGATGAGTGAAATCATATGGTTCTCAACTTTTCCTGTCTGACATGTTTCACTTAGTATGATTATCTCAGGATCTATGTAGTTGCAAATGGAAGTGTTTCATCTTTTCTTATGGCTGGGTGATATTCCATTGTACTTATGTACCACATCTTTATTCAGTCGTCTGTCGAAGGACACTTCAATTGTTTGCATGTCTCGGCCAGTGTGAATAATCCCAACTCTTTCGGAAGAGTAACTTGCGATAGAGAATTAGAAGATAGCTGTGAAATAACAATGCAGACTACATAAATATGTGTGCATTCTAGTAAAAAAAGTCTACATTGTCACTTTAACTTCCATTTTTTTCTCATCTATAAAGTAGAAATAATGAAATAATAAAAGTTATTAGGGTTGTTTTAGAAACCATTTGTGGCACCTTACAGCTATTTTAGAACATATTATATACTTAATAAACAGGAAGTATTAAAATATTTTACTTAATTCGACTCTGTTCATGAAGGAGTGGAGAAAGCAAATAAGAGTTTTTTAAAAATATTACTGTTTTTATTTGTGATTTCTTTCATTGGCTATATTTATTTTTTCACCAGTATGTCATATATTTATTGCATTGTGATTTCACCACCCATAGTTAGATTTTTTTAGTCACCACAATATTTTAGATTTTTTTAGTCACCACAATAATTACCCCTTTTATCTCTATCTAGTTAAGAGTTTTGAAAATATTTAAGTTTTAAAAATATAATTTTACTGTTTTAATCATGATGCTCATTACCAAAAATATGCTTGAGAAACATCAGTTTCTTCTGAAAAATTGAATATTGAGAGTTCTCATTACAAATAATTACTGAGATGATTAGATATGTCCAAAATTTGAAGTATTTTGGACTATTTATTTTCTTGTTTCTATCATTAAAATAAGTTTTTCTAATCTTTATAAATTACTAAGATAAGGATTCTATGAATACAAGAATTTCTTCCCTCCCTTCTTCCTTTTTCTTTCTTTCTGTATATAAAGTAGTGTCATATGAATGTATATCTATATATTTATTTACATATTTATCACATTTTCTAGGGGTTTTTTTACTTTGATTTTCTAACTTGCTCAGATTAAGTCTTATATCATCTTCTCCTTTAAAAACATATGCATGTTAAACTACTGAATACAATTCTGCTGTCCTATGTAGCTTGAGAATTTCAACTAGGGGATCTGTTTCTTTTTACAACTTCACCTCGAGCAATAACTGTGTTTTGTGTCTGTGTACCATCTTTTTAAAAGCCAGTTTTTGAAGCTCCATGAACTCATAAAATAATAAGATATATTCTCTCTTTGCAATGTTCAATTTTCAATACATATTAATGAAATCAATCTATGATATTTTATTATAGACTTTTCTATGTACCTAAAAATATGGTTCATAGATGTAATGTGGTCGTTAGAAATCGATGTTACTGGTACCTCTTCTATTTCTACAGAATCAGAATTCATAGATGTGAGTATCATAAGTCAACACCATTATTCACATTCCTAAGGAATTTTCATAAAAAAACTGAAGTTTGAAAAGTGTGGTTTTTCTGTATACCTTTTATATTTGAAAGTCCACCTATTATATAAACCCTACCACTTAGATAAGACCAAGGCAGCAGCAGTAGGGGCAGTAGGTGTAATTTATTTAATTTCCACAATAATTTGATTGTGGTATTATTATTACCAATTAGAGTGTTTAAGCAATTTATACATAGTCACATTAAAGATACCTTTAATATGACCATGAAGGTTCGAGTCAGTCTTAGGTCATCTGGCTCCAGTGCCCTTGATCTTAACCACTGTACGTATAGCTCCCATTGGGATAGGGTCATCACACCATGCTTCTAGTGAAATCACACAGTGAACTATGTCTCTGTCAAGATTTTCCTGATTTTAAAACAGATAAAGAGGCTCGTGACTACACAATCTTTATTAAGTGTGTACTTAATTAAAATAATATAATTGTCTTTGCTTCCTTTTATGCATTTCTCACTTTAGTGGGTATTTATATCACAGTGTCTATTCTTTTGCTATTTGCTTTTAACTGAGGTATATTTACTCAAACTTTATTTGGTCATTTTCATTTCGCTCTCTCTATTGCAAAGATTATATGCCATATTGTCTTCTCTACCTTTGGTTTGCCAAAAAAAGCGTAATGAGGGTATTGGATTGGCGGAGAAAACGAAAGTATGTTAGTTGGTTTTCTATAGAATTTTCTACAGTTTTGCCTGAGAGATTTAGGTATGATTTGAATGCATCCTCTTGCATCCAAGAGATGTTTTGTTAACAGTGCTCTTGAAATTTTGCCTATTTTGGGGGGGGAGGGGAGGTTTTCATGGGTTATTTTAAGAGGAAAATGAGAGAATAAATCAGAAATCACAAATAGCATCATTCTAAACTATCAGTAAACTATTAATAGAGTTAATTTTATTATCTTTGAGAATTGAAAACACAATAGAGATTTAGTATTTAGGAAGGGAGTATTTTAATAATTAACAAATTTTTATCTCAGAAGAAACATATTTGAATGTAAGAGGAGAAAGAGTAGCTACTTCCAATTCTGGGATAACAGAGACAAAACATGAGTGCAGGAGTGAAGCAATCACAGACTTAATCTTTGCAGGATTAGGGGAAGCACATTTGCAACATTATTTTCACCATCCCGAGAGGTTAACCAAGTGGACTGCTGAGACTCCTACTCCTTGTTCATATGCAGAACCTCTTAACTGATCAAGAAAGATCTAGTGTCTTGTTAAAGCCTTTTGAAATATAAATGTTTGCATATTGGAGACTTGTTCCTTTTCCATAAGGACTTAGATAATGAAAATAAGAAAACATATGTCATGGGTTAATTTTTGTCTACCCAACAGAAGTTTATGTATACATTTTCTATTTCTTAGTGGACATAAATGACTTAGCTTCATTTTGGATGTGCAGTTTTCAAATTATATAATGCATCAACACACAGCAGGGTTTGAAATCTAGTATCAGAGTTTTAAACAGTTGATTCAGATCAACTGAAAACCAAGAGCCAATTGCTCCACCTGTGTCTGGCTCTTATGAGAATTCTTCTTTTTCAGTGTTTAAAGTCATATCCTTCAGCCTCATCCATCTGATATCAGGTAGATCAGCTCTATAACTTGGCTTTTAGAAAAGTTACAAAAATAATACACCTACTATTTCAGTAGAAATACATTTCGATCATGTTACTTCGTTTTACTCAAGAGGTCAGAATACAGTTCCGTCATTTAACGGACACACAAAACATACTATCATTCCGTAGCAACATCTCACCATTTCTTCAGTTTTATGTTCTTCATTTCTGTGAGTTCTCAGACCACTAAATAAGATGAAGAAAATTGTCTCAACTTTATAGTTGGTGTTATTTATACATAAAAGAACATGTTTCCTTTAGTACAGCCAAAAACAAATATTAACCTGCTGTTTGAAAGCAGGGTGAGCTGAATAACAATAAATGTAACAAGTTAGATTGGGTCCTAACCTTTTCATTCTGATGAAGTGAAGATCTATTAAAAATAATGATACTATGATAGCACTAATTTGGCTGGTACTGCTGTCCCAAATCAGAGCTGTAGCTGGAGGCAGCTGGAGGTATTTTATTGAAAGCCAAAGTAAATTGGGGCAGTTCCCCTAGCAGTATAAATTAGTCAGAACCTTGGAGACACAGGTATATTTTAGGAGTGAAGTACTGAACTCCTTTTCTAAGAATTATGTCACCTTAATTCAGTAATTTGGTATGCCTCGGGGTTTGCATGTATTTTAGAGATACTGTAATGAAGCGTGTGAGTATTCATTTAAACACAGAAGTCCCCTAAGAATAAAAGGCATGCCTAATTCACTGGAAATGCTATCATTCTCAGAATGTTTCCAGGAGTAATGCACATTCCTACTAGCTAGGTTAGAGAAGTTATTAGGAGCATATGGGGATGAAATGGGTAAAATGTGCTACAGAGATCATTGAAAATTAGGTCAGCCTCAAATGAATTCATAAAAACGCATAGAGTTTACAAACTCATGGAGCACAGTGTTTTCCTCTCTATTCTTTTTCCTTCTGGCCTCTGGCTCCGATGGCCCTATACTCAGCATTGCAATGTCTTCAAACCCTGCATGTTTTAAATTAAATGTTATGAATTTAAAATAAGATTTTACACATTGGGGCAATTTTCTCTGTCTTGTATAGTGGTATGAGAATTCACAGAAGTGTTATATGTTGTTTAAAGTAAAAATGAAAAAAAAACAAGAGATATTGGTATGGAATAAAATCTTTTTGTGGGTGTGTGACTACAGTATAGAGGAAAACAATGCTAAGTAGGTTTCAAAACCTCTATAAACTACTTAAGCTAACTTTGTTCATTAACTGCTTCAATCTAGGAAACGCTTCCTTTTATCCTGCACATAATCTCACACTGCATCAGGTTTTACTATAATTGCATAGTAATTTTGCATTTTCTCCTTCTTTATAACTTTAACAAAAAGAAGAGTGGTAGCATGCTAGAATAAAAGAGTGTAGGTTTTGGAGCTCGATGGCTCTCTATTGAAACCTTTGTCTTTTTTTTTTTTTGGTATAAACTTGGGTATTTTTCTTAAATTTTGTGAACCTTGTTTAATACTTTCAGATGTGGACATTACATATATGCCCTGAGAGACTTAGATTTTAATGCTTTTATTATTATTATGCAATTTTTTAAATTAAACCTGGAAAGTAAAAATTTCTCTTCTAATTGTGGGTGACAGAGCATATTTAACGAGAAGAAAACATATTTTTGACCCGTTCTCATTATTTATATTTGTATTAAATGCATGTTTGTTCTTTACAATGTGCATGTTTCTCTCAACACTCTACTAAATTTGCGTTGATTAGAATTTCAAACTAAATATTATCATATAATTTGTGGTTTTGAATTTCTGTTCAAGTTGATTCACTTTCTATGGTTTTAGAAGATCAAAATGAAAAAAGCATTATTTTTGGAACAAAATCAATGGACAGTTATGTCACATTTACACAAGATTGTCAACATCAAGGACCTGCAGCAATACTACAGTGATCACTGAAGTCTGATATTTATGCTCCAGTGGAATGTACTATTCCATTGATAGAAAAACTAGATTATGTCTATATGATATTAGCATTTAAGTAGTTGAAATTCTGCAATCCGAGCCTGGTATTCTGATTTCCACTTCAGTCATGAGAATTGATTAATATATTTTCACTAATGTCATTGCAGCTTATGTTACATAGACATGGGTCAGGAAAGAAACCATCAAAAGAGTTAAACTGGAAGCTCTTTCTGTTCATTTTAATGTTAGTTAGTTGTAGAATAGTTTTGTTTTCTATGAGAACATTATCAAACACTACTAGAGATGAGGTAGGAAGGTGTTTATTTACATTTCTGAGGATTTTTCTCCAAAGCATACGGTGGCCATGAATAAATTAATTACAGTAGAAAGATATTATGTTGACCTTAATTGACAAAATCAAGGTCATGGTTTTATTGTGGAAGGCAAATAATTAATCTGTGTTCTTTGGGATACAATAATCCATCACAATCTTAATAGATATGCTGAGGTAGAATATCTCAAATATTTGAGTACGAGTCAGTTTATCTAAATTGTTTAATACATATTTCTATAACCTAAAATTGTATGTATGTACGTATGTATGTATCTATGTATTTATTTATTTTAAGCTAGGCAACCCTTGGTTGACCTCACAGATTGCAAGGACCTTGTCAGCTTACAATCCCTTATTTATTTATTTTGTTCACCTACCGCGCCTGGTCTTCTTGGTGATCTGCCCTCCAAGTACTAACCAGGCCTGACCCTGCTTAGCTTCTGAGATCAGATAGGATCGGGCTTGTTCAGGGTAGCATGACCATAGTCTAAAATTGTATTTTAGAAGCTAAAGTTTAGCTAGTCATTATTCTTAGAGAATAAATATTATACAATGATACTTATTAGACTATAGACACATGTATGTCAATATGATAAAATTTTTATTTGTTCAGCATCATTCATTTTTTATCACAGTTATTGTAATTTTTTAATCTGCCAGGTTCTTCTCTTGCTCTGTTAGATAACATTTGTAAATATTGTTGTTACATTCTTCATTTATGAGAACAAAACAATGAAAATTAAAATCTACCTTCCAAAAGAAAATTGCTTTTGAACTAAATAAATGACACAAGATATTAATAAATAATTTTAAAAATCATTCAGGTTATATAAGTCATGTATATATGTATGTCCTCTTCGGTGAAATCCCTATTCAGGCCCTCTGCCTGTTTTTTAATTGGATTGTTTGTATTTTGATGTTTGGTGTTGGGATATATGAATTATTTATAAATTTTGGGGTATTAACTACTTTTCAGATGTATCATAGGCAAATATCTTATTCCATTCAGTAGCCTGTCTTTTTGTTTTGCTGATGGTTCCTTTACTGTGCAAAAACTTATTAGTTTGATATAGTCCCATTTGGTTATTTTTTGTTTCCCTTGCCTAAGAAGATATAGCAGGAAAAAGTGTTACTAAGCAATGTTAGAGTTTACTGTCCATAACCTTTTCTAGGAGTTTTATGGTTTTAGGTCTTACATTTAAGTCTTTAATGCATTTTGAGTTTATTCTTATATATGATGGAAGAAGTTTGTCCAGTTTAATTTTTTTGTATGTATCTGTCCAGTTTTCCCAGCACCATTTACTGAATAAACTATCTTTATCCCCACTTTATATTCTTGCCTCCTTTATCATAGATTAAATGACCATATAGGCATGGATTTATTTCTGGGCTCTCTCTTCTGTTCCATTGATCTATGTCTGTTTTTATGCCAGTATCATGCTGTTTTGATTACGATAGCCTGATAGCATAGTTTGATATCAGGTAGTATGATACCTCCAACTTTGTTTTTCTTTCTAAAGATTGCCATTGCTATCCAGAGTCTTTTATAGTTCCGTATACATGTTTTGGATTACTCGTTCTAGTTCTGTGAAAAATGCCATTGGTACTTTGATAGGGATTGCATTGACTCTATAGATTGCTTTAGGTAGTATGGATATTTAAATGATATTAATTCTTCCTATCCATGAGCACAGTATATGCTTCCATTTATTTATATCTCCTTCAGTTTCTTTCTTCAGTGACATTTTTCTGAGTATGGGTCTTTATGTCCTTCCTAGATATTTTATTGTTCCTAGATATTTTATTGTTTTTAATGTAATTGTAGATAGGATGTTTTTAAATTTCTGATAGTTCATTATTGGTTTATAAAAATGCAAATAATTTCTGAATATTAATTGTGTATCCTGTTACTTTGTTTGAATTTATTTATCCATTCAAACATTTTTTTTTTTTGGTGGAATCTTTAGGGTTCTCTATATATAGTATCATGTCATCTGCAAATAATGACAGTTTTACTTCTTCCTTTCCAATTTAGATGCCTTTTAATTCTTGTCTAATAGCTGTGGCTAGGACTTCCAATACTGTGTTGAAAGTGGGCATCCTTGTCTTCGTCCTAATCTTAAGGAAGATGCTTTTAGCTTAGCCCTGTTGAGTATGTTGTTACCTATGGGTTTGTCATATATGACCTTTATTATATTGAGGTACATTCCCTCTATTCTCACTTTACTGCAAGTTTTTATTATAAATGGATGCTAGATTTTGTCACTTTTCTGCATCTATTGATATGATCATATGATTTTTATCTTTTCAGTTTGTTAATACGATGTATCACATAAATTGGTTTGCAGATATTGCATCCAAGGGATACTTTGCATCTGAGGGATAAATCCCACTTGATCATGGTGTATGAGAGAGCCAAGTTTCTTACCAATGGAGACGGAGTTTACAAATAATAAAGGAGAAGATGCTAGAATGATCTATGGGCTAATGGACTAGGATCGAAGATATTGATAAGAACTCTTGTTTAGCTTAATATAGATTCAGATCTTTAGATGTATAAATACTTATGTCTATGAGTTAGTGTGTACACATATATTTCCTTATTTGTCAGCTGATAACTAGAAACAGTGATATTCTAGTAGTGACAAACACAGATCTTGATTTCTAGCCATTATCTAGTATCAGGAAATAATGCTCCTTAGAGAGATAATCGATACTAGGACTGGGACAGGAAGGAAGAATGATGGCAAGAGGGGACATCTTATAGTATAGTACTAAAAAAAAAAAGGGGGAAGGAAGAAAAGGAAAAGAAAAAGAAAACACATAAACACAATAATAGTCAAAGTAACATGACAGTCAACTGAGAGAGCTCCCTATAACCAAAACTGGAAAAAAAAAAAAAATCAAGTAACAAATTAAATAAGATAGTGTTGGATTTTAACCCAAAGTATAAAATAAATATTCATGAGTTATTACTGACAGAATAATTATATGAATAAATAAATGAGGGGGAATAGACAAATCTCTAACAGAATATTTCTCAATCATTTATGTAGATGCTTTGACATGAAGAAGATAGAACGGCAAAGGATACAGATAAAATCAAAAAAAAAATCTGAATAACAATGGACTTTAGTTAGTGGTAATGTATTAATATGTGTTAATATTGGTTCATTAGTTGTAACAAATGTGTCATAAATATAAGATGTTAATGGAAAAATCCTCGTTTAGGGTATATGGGAACTCTGTAATACCTTTGAATTTTTTCTGCAAATCCAAAACTGTTCTAAAACTTTAAAAAGTTATTTAAAAAATCTAGTCTATCTTTTTTACTCAGTACATATTAACAAATAAAATAGTCTCAGCAGGTAAATATGTGGATACTTTCCTAAATAATATGATTTAGTTAAAATCATATGTAACCTTTTCTTCAGTTTCTTTACTTTTTTTATACAGACCTAAAATCTTGCCAATTGACCTAATTACTATTAGAAGTTGAGCCAGCACTTCCTCAGTGCTAAGTTCATTGCCCTTCAAGGAATGAAGCTTTTAAGAGACACTCATTAATTAGCATCTTCATCACCAAGTTTGTAGCCCATATTTAAGTTTCTCTTTCTTGCATATGCAAAACGATTAGAGAGGTAAAAAAAATATTGAGATTTGGGCTGTGATTTGACAACAGCTCATCTACCAGAGGAGAGGCAGTGGTTAAAGGACAAACAGATGATTCAGGACGATGGAATTGGGTTATTAATCTATTTTATTAAGCACAAAAATGACCTCTTCTAGGTATTTTGCTTTTTAGAAGAGTAACCCAACTACAAATATGTTTCAAGTATTCCTCATAAGAGAATTATGTATATTATCAATCCATTCAGTGCATTAATTGAATGCCTGATGTGTGCCATGCAGTTCTAGCATTAAGGATGGATGCATCAATGAGCAGAACAGATGCAAATTACTGCTTCTGTGGCTCATGTTATTATGTATTCTCCATTATGGGCTATTTTATATATGGCTTTCAGAATTGAGAAATTAGGGAGAACAAAAGCATTTTAACGTTTTACATACTTTCACTTCTATGTTTCTTCATGTCCTACCAGTAAGGGAAATAAATAATCGATACTTCTACAATGTAATGTGTTACAAATCAACAAACCAATAAGAGTTTAAAAACAAGAAGGTAGCAATAGATTTTTTTAGGATCTGCAAAGAATCAAATTTGTTTTATAAAAGTGAAGAATATTTTTTGCCTCCCCCCAACCCTCTCTTTTTTTCTCTCTCCAAATTTTGCAACATTATTTTTTAAGTGCTTTCAACAGTATTTATTGAATATCAGTTTTAAGTCAGTTTTTAGACTTAACACTGGGAATAAAAAACTAATATAAAGCTGTTTCTTCATCAGAACTTTTATGAACTAAATCATAATACTTTTATTTTATTGTAGATTACAAATACAATAAACATCGTTAGCTGTAAAGTCCAACCAAAATATTTTTGGGGCCAAGAAAAAGAGGAAAAATGAAGTCTTACATACCACATGCCTAAAACTTGGGTGTCACGTTTAATTACATTAACAAATTTGTAAAGTTTTACTGCTTTATCTCAACAAGTATAACTTCAAAAGAAGAAGCTGCAAAATGTTGTTATGCATTGAATTGTGTTTCTTCTTCCAAAATAAATAAAGTCCTAACCCCCAGTGCCTATGAAACTTATTTGGAAGTAGAGTCTTTGAAGATTTAGTCAACATACATTGATGTCATTAGGGTGGTACTTAATCCAAATGACTAGTGTCCTTATAAGAGGGAGATTTGGACCTCGGAGGAAGAGAACAGCATGGGAAGATGTGGAGATACATAGACGTGGGAGGAAGAAACTCTTGTGAAAATGGAGGCCGTGTGAAGATTGGAGTAATGCTGTTCATAAGGCAAGGGGCTCATGGGGCTCCTTTTGACAAGTATTTATTGAATGCTAATATCAAGTAAATTTTTGCAATGGATACTGGGAATAAAACCAGAAGTAAGAAGCCAGAAAGGATCCTTCCCTGAAGGCTTTAAAGGGAGAATGACACTGTTAACAGCTTGATTTTGAACTTTTAGTCTCCAGACTGTGAGAATAAATTTCTGTGTTAAGTCATCAGGTTTATGGTACTTTGTAAACATCAGCCCTATGAAATTAATGAATATGTATATCATGTCATTTCTGTTAAATGAAAAAAATTTAGGAACATAGCAAAGACAACTGAATATAATTATATAATTGCACAAGTTCAGCTATTCTTTTGATCGACAGGCAATGTTTGGATGAGAGAAAGAATTAAAATTTTTATAAATTCAAAAATATATATTTTTGAGTTATAGGTTATTACAGATTATGTTTCTGTCATGCAATTTGTTTTTCTTTTATTTTGACAAAAATAATTATATTTTTATAATCAATATTTTTTAAATTTATATTCTATTGGTAATAATTATTGATGTATACTTTTAAAATGAAAAGAACTTTAAAATATTTTGAGGTAAAGAATTATAAATAATAAGTAAATACATTTCCAGATAACAAAATTTAAATAGCTTCGTAAAACATAGAAGTTAAATAGAAATACTAAAAATATAATTACTAATGTTTTTAAAAAACTTAATTCTTTCAAATATTCAAAAATTGTATATTATAATTTCAAGAAAAAATGATATAATAAATTAATGACTTTCAAAATTTATAGCAATATTACATAAATAAACCTGAAATCTATGTTAAATTTTTGGAAGAAACATTTAAATTTAATGGAATATTTTTATAAAAATTAGCTAAATTTTAATTCTAGCTTTTAAGGTGTATCTAGTGTGCTAACATTAAAATCATTTTCACGATGGTAGGATTGTTCTGCATGAATCTGAAAACAGGAGGTTCAGCATGTGTGAATAGAAATGTGTGTCTAGTTTTGGACAGGTAGTTGACGTTTTGTGACACATTTAGATGGCGCCATTCTATAGAAGCTCAACATATGACTGACTGTGCATCCGGGAAATGGTTGGACTGTGTGTCAGGTGACCTGGCAAGTGGACTTACAGAAGAACTCGAGGACTGCACATCCATTTCCCTTTCCTTAACCATCTTACACAATCTTCTAAAGTTGTACAATGCAGCGTTGTTCTAAATGTCAGTAAAACAAAACAAAACACATTGTATTGTTTGGAGAAAAAGGGAATGACAGAATAAAACAAAAACGTCGTCTATTCAACTTTAGTCTCTTTGAGAGACTAAAGAGAAATGGTCCTAAAACCCTTAACTCAACCATCGTCTCAGTTTACACATTTCAAGATATATACCAGCTCCTATAATACAGAAGGAATTTCCATTGTTATCCTTGGTGCATTTGCAGTGAGTTTCCTGAAACTACTTTTTTCATTTCAGTTGTCTTTATTTTACTTTCAGACTCATTCTGTGAGTATCAGATACAAGAAAACAGCGATGGTACCAATAGTCTGAAATATCTTTACCTAACTCTAAATAGATAAATAGATAGACAAATAGGCAGATGATGGATAGATAGGTAGATAAAATGTAGATATATCTTTATAGAATAAATATATTTTGTTTTTTGGGTGGTTGTGAATATTTTTCTCAAATATTTTGGCATGTTGATTTTATTTTCTAAAACAATTGACACTATTCATTTTAACTGACACTTTAGAGATTGCCCTGTATAGATAATAGCAGTGCATTCTTATCTTAGGATACTATATGTTTAGACAATGGTAGAAGATAATGGATAAGCCAGCCTTTCATGGTATACATTTAAAATCGTGAATAGGCACCTTGAGATTTAATATTGTTTAAGATGAATGCAAGTGTTTCCATTATATTTACTTCAGCTATATATAACACCTGCCACACAGTTCTTTAATTCTTATTCTTAAAGTTATAATGATTCCAAGAATTGATTCTGTTGAACAGTTTGTTTATGGAAATGGTAGTGTCTGCCAAATTAAACTATTTCTAAGAAAAGTGCTCATTCATCTTTCTTGGATTTCAACCAAATACATTTCAGAGATAATGGTATAATGTATCTACAAAAGTTTAACTTGACTGCATAAAGTATAAGTGGAAATATTCAATCTATATCTATATTCATATCCATATCCATATCCGTTAGGCATGCTGCCCAGTTTTAAAGACCCTCATGCCTTAGGATAGTGGCTCTCAACCTTGTCTGCATATTAGAATCACTTGGGGAGCTAAAAAGATTCTGATATCAGGGGCCATCATCAGAAATTCAGATTTAGTTGGTTGTGGGCATTGGTTCACGGGCATTGAAATTTTTAAAAGCTCTTCAAATGATTCAGTGTCCAGGGAAATAGCAGAACCACTGTCTTAGGATTTGAAGAAGACTTGAGTGAGAAAAGTAGTATCTTAGCTTTTATAAATGTTCATTGAAATGACTGTGTCTAAACCCAGAATGCTGCCTTCTTTGGACATGCTTTAAAATAGCAGATTTGATGATAGGAGTATATTCTAACTTAGTTACTATAAGTCCACAATTAAATAAAATATGATATCAAGCTATTCTTAATATTATTTTGGTTCCTAATCCATAAAGCTGCTATTTTAACTGTTTTACTTTGTCATAATGTACTCCTTGTAGTATTAATATTAAAGAGGTATATTTATTAATGTAGATTGAGATTCAGTGATGTGATGACAAATCTTTAAGAACCAGATCTTTGATGACAAAATGGCCCAGATTTGTAGAAATTTCTGATTTCCATGATATATTTACTGGCACTATGGCCACTTTCAAGCTACAATGTGATATCAAGCAGCTGACAAACTTTCTGAAAATTTAATAGCTGTTGCAAGCTTGAAGCTGGCTCCAACATACCCCTGCAACACACCGCATGAGTATATACCTGGCATTTTGTAGAACGCTCAATACTCTTACCTAAATATGTCAATTAATCCTCAAATCCACACTATGAGAGAGAAACAGTGCAGTTAGTTCCAAATTCAAAGGAAAGAAATAAGAGGCTTAAAGGAGATTTAATTTCTCAAGTCAGACAATAGTTGCCCACATGTGATTTTGAACACCTACTATGAATCGGCTGTTCTTCCAGCTGTAGGTTCGTGACAATCGCTCTACCCTCAAAGAGCCTGTATTCTACTGTGAGAAGACAGAAGAAAAACAATAAATTCATATGTTGAGTTTACTGGTTGATGTGAGCTATGAGGAAGATAAGAGCGATTGCATGATAGAGTTTGGTCCAGGAAGCTATTTTAAGTTGGAGTTTTCCAAGGAAATGTCACTTTAATGAAGTTGTGCATGATGTGTAGAAGGTAGTAGAGCTCTTGAGGTCGGGGGGTGGGGCAGTCCTAAGGAAAAGGAACAACAGAAAATGTGCCAAAGGAGCAAAAATGAGGGATTTCTGAGGTACACCTACGTATGTGGCAGGTGC
This sequence comes from Eidolon dupreanum, assembly GCA_028627145.1. Taxonomy (NCBI): domain Eukaryota; kingdom Metazoa; phylum Chordata; class Mammalia; order Chiroptera; family Pteropodidae; genus Eidolon; species Eidolon dupreanum. The sequence goes on along the minus strand of CM053512.1, from coordinate 8,475,032 downwards.
CTAGTAAATGAGGTAGAGATGAGAAGTTGGCAAGGGCTGGCAGATGACAGGCCATATGATGATGGATCTCGTAGCTTGGATTTTTTTCTACCTGTAATGGACTTGAAGGTTTTAGGACTGGAAGAAAGATAAGCATGATTCAAATGATAACCCCGGCTGTTCCGCCCAAAGGGATGAGTGGAGCTGAGAAAGCACATAAAGCCTCTCTCCGTAATTCAGGCACTGAAAATGGTAGCTTAGACTAGAGCAGAATTTCCCCAGTTATGCACAGAATCAGTCCTCGTAGTCCTTAGCCCTCGAGGGTAAATTGGTGAATCTAGGGGTCTCTCGTCCCCAGTGGCTTATCGCTTTATTTGTAAAGCAGCCTTGTCCTTTTACGTCAGTGTTGTGGAAAGTAGTATCAGTCCCCGGTGGCATGGCATGAAAGGAGAAGCCCTGAGAAGTGGTTAGCAGTAAAACTGCAAGGTGCATGTGGGTTACAGATATCGATTGAAAGAGATGTCTGCATTTTCTGATCAGTTCACCGTGGGACTTAAAGAAAAAGAGAAATCAAGAACTCTGAATAAGTCGTACAGGAACCAGAGGGAGCACTCAACAATGTAGATAAAGAAGGAGTTTAATAAATGGACTATTTATGAAGATATGAAAAAATCAAAATGATAGCAAATGTAATGACAGACTATCCCAGGACTGTCGATAGCAGAAAGCTGTTACCACTTTTAACTCTAAAAAAAGTGGTATGGAGTGGTAACTTTCACTTGAAAATATTGTTTAGGATAGTTAAAGAATATTCCAAGATATGTAAATATATAAAACCAAAAATGCTTTGGATTTGACAGGGAAAAAAAGTAATATTATCAGTAATGTCTTTTATCTGTTTTCCTCATTCTCTTTCTAGCGTGGTGGGATGCATTGGCACAATAATACATTCATGTCTTCATAAGAAACGTAATCCGTTAGCAAGAAAAAATTTCCTTGTAGATGCTCCATTCTAAGAGTCTTAGACCCAAGTACACTTTTAGAGAGTACCATAAGTGCCTTATCCTACCCCTCCCTGATAGAGAGTCTTGAGGCTTCAGCATCCTGAAAACCCTCAAGTTCTTTTTAATGCAGTCTTTGGACTTTGCTTGCTAATAAACCCACGCCAAGGCCTGCCAAATCATGATCCTTTAATCTACATCTTCAGTGTTCTGTTCATCTCTCTGCTCTTATTAATGTGACTGCTTCCTTCCCCATATTTCTTTCTCTTTTAAAAAGAGGGTGAAGAGGCTGAGCTAATCTGAAATTACAGCCTGGTTGGAGATCATCAGATTCCTCACTATAATGAAAAATGACTTGATGTTTTTCTATCTGATGGTTAACAGTACAAAGACTTTTTCAGATTCTCTCTTTCTTATGGGTTTGCATGTGTTTCCCATTTTTCAGTTTTTAATTGAACTAACTTGCATTGAACTCAGTTTATCTGTGAGCACATCAATGTAGCATCTCCAGCATCACAAACATAAGGTATTTGAGATCCCCTTGTGGGTTTTTTTGTTTGCTTCATTGTTGCTTGAGGAGATAGATGGACCAATGTAGACATCAGTATAATAATCCCCTACACACACATTTACAGAATTGCAGTCTGTTCCTGCACAGAGAGGCACAGTTTTTTTCCTACTACATCCTATTTCCTCCCCCTGCTTGGATGATATCTGGTACATTTTCTTAATGTCAGGCATTAAGAAAAATTCAAATATTGGAATTTCAGATTTACAAAACATAAGCATCAAATGAGTCTGATTTAACAGATGGGTGGAAGAAAGAGATAGACAGAAATAAATGGCTAAGGAGAGTGAGAAGGAAGAAAAAGGGAGGGGCATAGAGAGAGCGAGGGGAAATAGTGTTAGAATTAGTATTTTTATCTTCAGAATGGAGATGGCAATAATAATCTGAATTTGAATGGGTATGCCATATGTAAAGCTTCTGGGTTCACGATATGACCAAAATACCTAAAACCTTACTTTTTCTTGAGTACTAAGTGTTGGTGACTATGGAGTCAGGGATTATGGCAGTTTGATTGTCATGTGTTATATAGATGGTTCTGAGTTTAGGATATTAACTTTGTCATACCTGAGATTGACATATGTATTTGATAGCCTTAGGCCATTGCTATAAACATATACTCAAAATGAATAGTTGATAGGCTAATTTGAAAATATTTATAGTATTCTCTTTTTCTTTTAAAATGGTAATTTTATAATTGCTGGCTTAATCAATTTAATTCATTCTTCTTAGGCCCTTTTGTGTTAACTCCGATTATATTCATCTGTTATATCTGCTTTTTTTCGTTGTCTGACAAAAATACAGCTTACAACAGACATAAAAGTTGGACGGTTAGATTGCTTAGAAATTAAAATATTGCTTTTAAGGCTGATTATTAATTATTTGTAAAGATAAACCTATTGCAAAAAGCCTCAGGGTACATGCCAATTAAAGATTTTTAAGCCATAAAAATAAAAATAGCTGCAGCGTGAGCATTTTAATTATTAACTGATGTTTCTTGGCCCGAAAAGTTAAATTTTACAATATGCCTTCAAGTTCATAAAACTCGAGTCTCTGGAGAATAAGTAGACAGGTAGTCAACAGTACTTACTGATTTCTTCTGGGTAGAAGCTGAAGTCGTGAACCTGATGAGCTTTTGATTCCTGAAAATGATTTTTAGTTCCTAAACCTTATGTGGAATGGATGTTTGAGAATTATAACCGAGCAATGCCACATGTCACTGAGAACTGTGGTCTGTTTTTGCAGAGAGGCACAATTTCTTTCCTACTGAATCCTATTTTCCTCCCTGCTTGGAATGATATATGGCACCACTAAAATCATGTATCCCCACAATCCTACCTAATTATTCAGTAAACAAACAAACAAACAAACAAACAAAACCAGAAAACTAGTTGCTAAAATTGCACACCTTTTAACTACAAATGTGGGTTTAATGTTATCTGTTTTCCATGGATAGACAAGCTAGGCGGGTTTCAGATGGTGCTTGACTTAGTTTCCTCAGATGGAAAGGAAAGATCCTGAATCTAAGTAATTTGAGTAAAAATCAGTTTAAAAAGTGAAATATGTATTCGAAGAGATACCGCTCAGGAAATCAAAGGAAAAACCTGAAAACTAAGCTCGAAGTAGGAGAAAGGGAGTTTATCAGTCTCTTATTCAGGCCATTGACATGGTGATTAGTTAGCCAGGATTACTTATTCACAACTCTCTTTCCTTGTATTATTCCGGGGAGGAGTTTAATGCTCAGGGCTATAGTTTGATAGCTTGGCCAGTGCACAAGCCAAACATTTAATCCGGGCACCGCATTGGAGCGGGTCTGCTGGTGCCATTCCCACAAGAACTCTGTGCTCGGGCCAATTTGCAATGCGAACTCCACCAAGTAAGGTCGAAGCGAAGCACTGTTGCTACAGAGTAAAAAAATGAAAAAAATTAGATACCTCCAAAACATATCATTTTTTTCTCACTAGTTTTTTCCCACCAAAAGCTGGAATGACCTATAACATCATTCTCTCTCGAGAGAAAATGGGCCGTGTACCATGAGTGGGCTGCCCATGTGTAACGTTTTGAAGGTGAAGTTTATAGGAGTGGAAAAAACAAAAGCATCAAACCAATTTCATCATTGTTTTTATACAAGTATGGGTCATCCTTGATGATAAAACGTATTTCTATTATTTTAAATTGCTATGTGTATATTTAATAATTAATTTAATCTCATAAAGCAAAGACTTACTTTTTTTTCCTTCTACTGGAGCTAGATTACATTTCCCAGCCTCCCTGACAGGAAGGTGGGCGGTGGGATCGTGTTTCAGTCAATAGAATTTGAGTAGAAGTGATCAGACCTCTTACAGACTGCCCTGTTTAAGATCCCCACCTCTGTTCATCTATGCTCTTCCTTCTTCTGCCTGAAAAGAATGAAAACAGCCTGCAGAGCAGTTTTGGAAATCCCACATTGAAGATGACAGAGCTGCCATCCACCCAGATCTTTTATTTGAATATGTTAGCAAATAAGCCTCCTATCCCCCGCCTCCTTAGGTTGCTATGTGAACAAGAAACTCCTAATGTTTTTCTGCCTTTCTTTGTTTACTTGTTATTTGTTATTTATTTCAGCAGCAATAGTTAACCTACTTAAAATGCTTCATAGGATTTATTTTACACTGTGAATTTAGCTTTTTTTTTCCTAAGCGCTTACTTTACTGTCGTCATACGCTTCTGAGATTAGAACCTCGATAGTTAAGGGCTAAGTCCAATGAAACTAACTAGTGCCCACACAGTAGTGCCCAGCCAGAGCTCCTTGCAGAAAGCTTCCTCACTGGTGCCCATACTGGTAAGGATGATGTTGTTACACATGAGTAAAGGGGTCAGTTTTTATGAGCCGCTTTCGTCTGACGAGGTCCAGAACCCACCCTATAGTCAGCAGCATCTCTACTAATGCAATTTAACTGTGTTTCTTAAGTAGGATTCATTCATAAGGCAGACTAAGAGAGTGAGGGGGGAAATTCGCACTGTGAATTTGCAAACGAATAATTGGTTCCCTTACCTTTCTGCCCCTTCCCGCCCCGCATCACTTCTCCTACGGACATAAGAAAAAGCCCCCTTAGAAGTACTGTGTAGCTACATTGCAGTGCAGTATCATAAAGGCTAAATGCACTGCTTCTTATATTCCTCCTTCCTTCCTATCCTCACCCTCACCCCAACTGGTGTGCGTAACAAAATGAACAGGCAACACGTAAAACCTAGGAGGATAATGCAAGATTAGGCACGTGGATTTTTTTTTTTAATTGACTAAAATACTCTTAATTTTATTATCTATGGATATATAGTATTTATAAATAAGCATTTTATTATTTTTTTTTGGAATAGTAAATTTTACTAATAGTGAGATTCTGGACGGAAGAAAACCTGAGCCCTTAAAACCCTGTCCCCCTTCTTTCTTCTATCTATTGTCTCCTTCTCTGGGATGAGACAATAGTATTCTTTTTTTTTTTTTCTTAAATTTTATTTTGTTAGTTTCAAGTGTACATTGGTTAGACATTTATATAGTTTATAAAACGATCTCCCTCATTGCTCTTTCCTCCGGCTCTCCACCTAACCATTACATTGGTGCTAACTGCATTCCCTATGTCGTGCTCCCCATCCCCGTGACCATCTATTAACTACTAATTCGTACTTCTTTAACCGTTTACCGCATTCTCCCAGTCCCCCAACCCCTGACCCTCTGGCTGTCACCAGATTGTCCTCTATGTTTGTAAGTCTGTTTTTGATTAGTTTGCTCTTTTTGTTCCTTAGATTTCACATATAAGTGAAATTATATGGTATTTATCTTTCTCTATCTGCCTTATTTCCCTTAGCATAATCACCTCTATGTCCATCCATGTCATTGCGAATGGTAAGATTTCATTTTTTTTTAATGGCTGAGTAATATTCCATTATATATATGTACTATAACTTATTTATCCAGGCATCTGTTGATGGACATTTAGGTTGCTTCCATATCTTGGTTACTGTAAATAGACAATAGTATTCTGATTATAAAAACTAGAGAGGGCATTTGAGATAGAGGGCTTTACCTGGATCCCATGAAGCACAGAGCTCCTTGATGCTGGGTTGAGGACGAGGACAGGGTCCCTTGATAAACACTGATGGCTCAGCACCAAGATGCTCAAGGAAGAGCCATTCCTGCCAGCTCACATGGACACGTGAGCGGTGCTGCGTGGTCTTTCAGGATCTGGAAAGGAACTGCCAAGTGCGCCAACTGGCTTTCAGGTTCTCAGGGGGAGAGAGGTCTGAATAATGCAGCTGCTAAGACATAGGACATGTGGGAGAGAAGAGCATTTTAATTTTATCTCTGACTTTGGGGGACAGTTGGCAGTTAAAAGATGCCTGGTCAGAGTCATAGAAAGAACTGTGTTTTTTGGTGATGATGCCTTTGTGCCACCTAGCCTACTAACTAAATCTGATCATTGAGGGCATGAAAGGAAAAAAAATCATCCCATGCTTAAGAGCACAAGGAACCGCAGGAAGGGGGTAACCAGCAGAACCCAGAAATTAAGTTGCTCGTATTGAAATGGAGTCGTTGGAGGCAACAGACAACAGCCTCAACCACACAGCAATATGAGCCCTTGAGGGGCACCAATTAAGTTGTTAAAATCAGGATATAAACATTGCAAACACTCAGTTAAACATTTGGAAGACAGGGTCATCAGTGTTCAGCACGAAGTTAGTGCCTTGGCAGATCATGTGAACATAATGGCTCAGAACCCACAGGAAAAAAAATAGAGATGGCACGTAATGGAAACAATAGAAGTTTTTAGGATAGTTGCCAGAGATACAATACGAAAGTAATATGTGTTTTAGAAAAAGAAAAAGAATAGACATACAGAAGAAATGATTAAATAAGTCAAAGGGGATAATTTATCTGATCCAAAGAAAGATTTGAAAATCTGATCCAGGCAGGATTAATTTTAGAAATGCTTTCACTGTCATAGCGAATGCGTTGAGTTCCAAGGACAAAGATAATAATCCGCAGTCTCCAGTATTACAACAAATTCCTTACTGAGAAAAAGAAACATTAGCATTGGCGTCTCAATATTAGTGCTACTTTGTAAAAGTTAATGTGACAGAAAGAAAAATACTCAGTCCAAGAATAATATACTCACACAAGTTGTCATTTTTCTTTTAGGGCAAAGAAAAATATTTGAGGAAAGGAAATTATTGTAGAGAGTATGTTAATGAATTCAGCCATCAGAGGAAAATAGTCAAAAAATAATAATTCGACCAACTGGCAACTGAACAAAACCAGACATAGCAAGGTAGGGAAAAGAGGAAGAGAAAATATTTATTATGACTGGTACATTTTGGCACACATGCTTATCGTAACAGATGTTAATGAAATCATGATTAAGCATTTAAATACACTTGCAGTGTTAGGAGTGTTTAAGGGAAAACCTGTAGTGGGATTGATAAACACAATAACATTTAGGAGCTCGGTGGGGGCTGGAGTGAGGAAATAAAGACTCGCTAAAGGCCTGCTGCCCCAAGGGGTCTAAAGAGTGGGTCAAAGACAATAGGCAAATAGCGTGTTTAGTGGAGATAATAAATATAAGTAACGGTTGCCACTTTTCACCATCAAGAGTAGTCAATATTAAGTGGAGAGTAACAATTACTGTTAAGGAGCCTAGAGAAAGTGACTCTCATTACTTTTGGAAGTATGAATTGTCCCATATTATTGACAAGCAGTCTAGCAATAATGATTATACTTTATTTCAAATGCCTGTGTGTGTTGACTCAGGCCTTTGGTGTTTTGCTATCTCTTCTGTAAAAGTAAAAGCCCAAAAAGAACAATACGAATGTGAAGATGCTTATTTCAGCGGTGTTCACAGGAACAAATAAAACCTGGAAATAATCTATATGTCCATGAAGAGGGGAATGGCTAATATCATTGTGAAATATTTTGGAATTATATGAAGCTCTTTAAAGGACTTCCTTAAATTATATACATTTTTATCTACTCATAAATATGTACCAGTTGTACATTTTTATATAGGTAGATCTTGTGTTAGAGAAAGGCACGCATATGATTTCCTGTTTTAAATTTTAAATAGGACCCCAAATGTGTGAAATAAGTTGGCATATACCATTTGGTTGTTTTATTATTTTGTGTTTTGTTACAAAGATGTCTGAGTTCTGCAAGAAAAGTGATTCTGGAATGGTTTTTCTGCTTTGCATATTTCTGGAACTTTCTAAAACATCATTCTGGAACATCCCCACACAAATTTAGCACTGACAATGTGAACTAAGAAAGGATTATCAGATGGTTTTGTATTATCAGATTTTCAACTAAATTCTTACAAGTTTGTCATTGGTTTGTTATATGTGTAATTTTTAAAATCACAACTACATCTTACAGCTGATTTAAAATGAGCTAAATTTATCAGTAGCAGAACTGAAGGATATATGTACAGAGGCATACACATATGTATGCATCTATAAAATAACAAAAACAAGTAAGTTACCATTGAACTAGTAGTACTACAAGATAGGATTAAACTTGAAATCTCAGATAACCAGTTAAAATGATCAAAAATTTATGAAATTAGTGGGTAGTTAACTGTTACGATTTTTCTCCACCCAACACTTTTCACATTTTCCAGTTGCTGAAAATTTCCAATAGGTTCAATTACAATAATATTATTTGAGGTTAGCCACGTTATCTGGAGCTTTTCATAAGTTTCCAGGTAAATGATTAATTAAAACCTGTGTTTCAATTAATAAACTATAATCTACATAATTCTATTTTCTACGTATAAGAGTAGCCCAAGATAACTGTTTCTAACTCTTAGTAACAATGAAACATGGCTTAATATACTCAATCAAACTGGGCATGCAATTCAATTTTATGATATGACTTGAATTCAATAGAATCAGGTGTTATAAAGTTTTCTAACAGAAAGTATCAGCTTTCTTAAACTCTTTATTGTCTCAAAAATTAAATCAGATTTCCCCACAAATCTTTTACAGCCTCTCTGTCTTTCTTCCTTTCATTCCAAAAGCATTTCATTAGATTTCATAAATGAGTGAGCCTGTGAACAAGTGAACTGGAATAAATGCGGTTTGATTCAGTACTTCTCTTTCATTAGGCTAACATGCATTAGACTACTTCTGTTAATCCAAGTGTGTAGAATTAAAGAAAGAAAAGCCTTCTCTTTAAAAAGCTTGTAAAACTAAATGTAGATTTGAGCCAAATATCCATTATTTAAAACGTTGATGCAAGTATAAAAGTGATCTTTTCCAAAAATGTTTAGTAACATACATTATGAGATTCAGTATTTAAACTCCATTTTTTAATGTGTGCATGCATGTTAATAAAATATATCTAAATCAAATCTTAGTAGTAGAAACAATTTTCGCATGTTAATTGCTGCAATAAGTGGCTATTTTAAGAAAAATGTGAACATACTTAGATGTAATTAGGAACGAGTAATCCTTTGAAAGGGCAAAAAATGTAATACATTTTACAATTTTTGATAATTATTTAGCTATTGTATTCACAGATGGAAAAAACTAGTGATTTTGAAATTCATTGCAGAAATTTGATTCCAATAAATTTATTATTTTTTTCGCTTATATGGGATTTCCCTTTATACTTTAGAGTTCAGGAATCACATCAGAAGGGTAGAAGGTAGAGTTCTAGAACTTTCTAGTATTTCCTGTTTTTGAATTGAATTATTTACCCATTTGTTCGCAATATACATATTCATCCTCTTTTTTTTTTTTTTACCATATACATGGTGGTTATTTGAGTCATTTTTTGATTGTTCACTTTGTTAAGGGCAAAAATTTCCATACAAAATTCTTTTTAAGATATGTTTTATATAGCCAAATATGTATTTTCTTATATGCATTCTACTCTTTGCTAAAAAAAAAAAAAAAAATCTTATCTCTAGATTTTGGGTAATACAGCCTCAATAATTCTGATTTAAAACTTTTTTGAATAAAGTACATAATATATTTGTAATACATTTTTTCAGACTGTATAAGGAAGTTATCCAATTTAATTTTTTCCAATTGTATAGCCAGGTTTGCAAATATTAAAAAGATTGGATGTATGTCAATGATTTCTCCATAAAAACTGGAAGAAAATCCTGACTATACCAAGTGGTGAGATGTGAAGGAACTGCCTCTCTTGTTCTCCAGTGGTAGAAATGTCAACAGTCTGGCCTTTCCCTCTGAATTGTTACATTTTGGTAATGAAATTCCATCTAAACTGGATTTTTTATTCTGTTGTATATGGATTTGAGTGGATATCTTTTAATGTTCTCACATATCTTATATTGAAAGTTTCCCATCACTTTTTCACTTTTAAAATAATTTCTTAGCTCTTCTTGGGTATGTATCATTCCATATATTAAGATTAAGACTATAACATTATTCCCTCAAATAAAAATCTTTTTAAGGATTCTTAATAAGAACTATAATACATTAAAAATAATGGGGAATAAACTTTTTTATTTTCTGCCACCCACACAAAATAGTTTTTTTCCTTTTCTTATACTTCATTTTATTTTTCTCGTATTTATTTTTAATAGTACATTTATATGATTCAAAAACCAAGAACAGTGAAATAGTGCAGTTTTAAATTCAACTTTCTGCCTAGTTCTCCTTGTTCTTTTATAAAAAGATAAACAATTTTGTCAATTTCTTATATATGCTTACAAACATTTTTCTGCGTATATTTTAAGTGCAAATTTATCTTAATTTTTTCACTCTTTTTCCCTGAGTGACAATATACTCTCAAAATTGTTCAGCACCAAGTTCAGTGACCTGGTGATGAAATTCAGGCAAGCTTCCACTTTATCTCTTCCACCCAGAGTACACGTCCTGGTCCCGTATATCATTGACCATCACTTGTCCTATGGACAAGAGTAAAGGAGACTATTTAGCAACTCCTGGACTTCAAGGGGTCCAGAACTGAGAGCATTAACACAATGTCATTCTCAATCACTTTTTTCAGGATACTTACATCTTCGAGGACCAAGTGTTTCCTAGTTTATATAAATGGCAAATAAATCCATGGGAAAAAAAAAATGCTCAACATAATTGTTCCTGAAAAATGAAAATAAACCCATAATGACATGTCATTGTCTGCCTGTTATAACAGCTAATATTGAAAAAGATTGACCATAACAAATGTTGGTAAGAATGTGGAAGTACCGCAACTCTCACGCACTTCTGTTAGAAACGTAAAATGGTACTATTTTGGAAAACATTTTGGCAGTTTCTTAAAAAAATTAACCATAAACCTACCAGATGATTCAGCCATTCCTTTTCTAAGTTTTTTTCCCAAAAGAAATTAAAACATATGTTCATTCAAAGACTTGAACATGAATGTTTATAGTAGTTTTGTATTTAATGATCCAAAACCTGAAACAATTCCAAAGTCCCCTAACAGGCGAATAGATAAATGTGACCATATGATAAAATGGTACTCGAAAATACCAGGAATGAAGTATTGACTCATGCACAATATGGATGAATCCCCAAATCACTATACTGAATGAAAGAAGCCAGACAATAAAAGAGTACATACTAAATGATTCCATTAACATAAAACTCTGGGAAATACAAATAAATCTATAAGTCAAATAAATTCATTATCATTTGAGCTATTCTGGCCTTACAGTTATATTCTCAGGATTAGAATCTCAGGTGCACCTTACTAGTAGTTAGAGCTTGATGTAATCGTTTAACTTTTTCTGTGGCTCATTTATAAAATAACAATAATATCTCATATAATTGTTTTAAGGATGAAATGAACACATATATATAAAGATTGTTAGTCATTGTAATAAAGAATAAATAAATGAATAACAATTTTATTATTTTATTGGAACTTTCAGTCAGAGTCTATCTTATTTTTAATTGCTTCATTCTTTATCTTAGTTGCTTTTACATGATCCTCTAAGTTGGACAGTTAGCTTTTGTCACCTTAGATTTCTTCCTTTTATATACATTGAGAAAAAAATAAAATGAAGATACATGTAATTTAATGATGCTTTTCTATTTATTGTCTCCTTTGTTATCCCAGCACAGTGTGATGCAATATATAGTGAAGGAAGAAAATATAGTTCTAATGTACATAGACTTTCTTAAATACCTTCAAGTCTACTGAAGAGCTAACAAAAGCATAAAATTGAGTATTTAATTAATTAAACTGCATAGCCTATTAAGTGTAACAGTAACAGGTTATTTTTTTCTTACAAAAAACAACTGTGATTCAGGAAATGTAATTTTTCTAAATCATAAATGACAGGGAGGCAGAAATAAAGTCAAGGTATAGAATATTTGTAAGATAAAAAGCACTTATATATAGCTAATAGGATAATGGAGATCATCAAAAGAGAATTAATATATTTTCTTATTCCATATACTATCTGGTGTCACCATAACTTTTTATTGAAAACATCAGCAAAACCTTCAAAAGAGACAATGTGCATTTATCAAAACATTCTTGAATTTACCAACCTATATTTATAAAAACATTAAATATAATGGCATTACTTTTGTCATTTTCAGTTTTTCTGTAATATTCAAACCATGCCAAGATTATAAAATTAGTTCTTGGTGAAGTTTAGTAACTTAATTTCATTTGTACTTTGAAGAGCATCGAGGCTACTTTTATTTATGGAAATATTATAATGATACTCTTAAGTATAGTCTTACTTGAACAACTACGAAAATGTCAAGAAAACAATTCCATCAATTAAAATAGTTATAAAAAATTTTAAAATATTTTAATTGCTTTCAAGAACACTTACATAATTTTTTTAATGTATAATATTATTTAAAATTTTTATATTAAATTTTATGGGCTTAAGAAAGTAAATGCATTAATAGCCTGATAAATTTAATAATGTTGGGAGATGAAGAAGCAATGTGTCCAATTTTAAATATCATGGTAATTAAACTTTCCATTTATAGCTTTGGAATTTAAAAATGTTGAGCTTATTATAATTATAATGAAATATTGAACACAATTATATGAACTTTAATAATTGATATCAGTGTATCCTCTATGTAATTTTATGGAATGTTGAAAAGAAGTAATTAGAAAAAAGAAAGTTCATATTGAGAGGTTAATGCTTTTAAAAACTATATAGATGACATAAAATTTCAGGACAGTTGTTATTTGACCTTGAACATTAACAACGAGAACATTATTTTATGCTGATTTTAGTTACTTTGGGAAAAAATGCAACTTTTTGGAAGTTTATATAGTTCATTTTAGTAGTCTTTAGTGACAGGGATAGACTTTGAATCTTCCAAGATATCAACCTCAAATTTTAAGTGTTATTTCACTGATCCAACCTTCAGAATAAGAGCATTTGGTAACAAGAGGCATTTCAAAGGAATTTTGACTGTTTATTCATATTTATATATAATATATAGATACAGTGTTTTCTCTGACACACAAGAAGACATCAACAGCAAGTTGACATAGAGTCCAGGTGAAGAGAATTAGGAAATAATAGCCATTGTGGCAAACTTTCTGAAGATATATTATTATTCTTTTTTTTCCCCCAATTCTGGTCAAACAAAACATTCTTTGGGCTTGAGTAAGATCGAAGAAATTATAACCATTTATGTGTATGAGAAATGTCCCAATGGCCAGTGTAGGATATTTTAAATTAAATTTTATAATGAAGATATGGCATCACTGTATAGATGAATACAATAAATAGTAAATAGGTATGATTAGAATTAATTATATGTGTTTCTAGTAAGATTATGTGAATGGACCAATGTCCTTCCTTTACATATCTGAAATATATTGTTTAGCAATATGATATTTTTAACACCTTTTCTATATCCATATTTTTCTCTTTAGGTGTACTTCATTCTTTTTAATATATGTGTAATATTTCATTGATATAGTGTAATGATTTAACTGTTTCTTTTGTTGTTGTTGTTGTTGTTGTTTTGGTTTTGCTATTGCAAACAGAATTGTCACAAATTGCTTTATATGCAAATCTGTGAACATCTACACCAATATTTGATTGGGACAAAAATAATAGTTTAAATATTGATGCAGTGTATTGCATTTGCTAGCACTGAGTAACAAGTATCCTTTTCTTCATAAACAAATCATTCGATAAGGACAGAATAAAAATTGAAATTAAAGATAATCTTTAGTTAAAGATAAAACAAAAATAACTCCTAAGTTAAAAAAAGCTGGGTTTAATCAGTATTGGATGAGATATCATGAACTAATGACAAGGGGTTACTAGTGACTGGTAAGAACGTAAAGGGAAGGTATGACCTACAAACTGGGCAAAATGGATAGAGAACCAGTATATTAGATAATATTTTAAGTGCCGTAGAATTTTACATTTAAACAGGCATATGATGAGAAGTTGTACTGACAAGGAAAATTAGGTGGTTGGTTAGTTCTCAAGAAAATTATAAAAGTTGATATTATTATGATATACTTACCAAGATTCAGGGGATCTTTATATGCCTGAGAACTTTGTTTTGTGTACACACAGGAATGTTGAGTTCTTTCTTGGGGCAGGGACATTTTATCTATATCCTTTACTAAATATGTTCAGCATTCCAATTCACTATCATACCAGGATAAATAAAATCGTAAATGGACCAGAACACTAATAGTCACATGACTGATGTATTTTCTCTCTCTCTCTCCCCCCCCCTCTCCCCCCCCCGCTTTCTCTTTCTCTCTCTCTTTCTGTCAGCAGATCTACATGAGAATTTTTTTTTTAATTGGAAGATTACTTTTGATCATTGAATCAGATAAAAGGAACTAAATGAGTTCCTTTTATCTACTGATGTCACTATTTTAATGACATCAGACTATTGTATATCTATCTCTGAAAGAAGAATTGAGATACTCATATTCTTTTAATTTATGCTGCACTTATCCTGGACAATATTTGTGTAGATAGTAACAACTTTTATTTCAATAGCTCTCTCTACATATTTCTGCAAAGTTGACCAATATTTTTGCTTGCTTAAAATGTCTGGGTATCCAAGGAAAATGAGAAATAACAGAAACCATATATTAATGATTTTTATTCATGATTTGTATTATTTTAGAATTTAAAAAATGGCTTGGCCATGACTTTAGTAGTAATATGATTAGTATATCCGGTTATTAAAATGTGAACACTTACTCTGTTGATTGTTTTGATTATTAAGATATATGATATGCATGTTAATGTAGGAGGTATGAAGCACTGCTGATTGACTCCTTCACTGGAAGTCTGGCATTGTGGAATCAAATAAGCGTGCTCAGCATAACCTTTGGGTTTTAGTGGATCACAATGTAAATAGAATTTGATCAAAACACAGATATTACAACATACTTAAATGACATACCTGACAGCGGAATCACAGGTTACACAGAAAAGGTCTGCATTTTCTGTTAGAATAGCGGTGACCATCAATGCCCACTTGGATCTCTGCTCCCACTGCCATTTCATCTGTAAGCTTTAGCTATACTGAACAGTTTTCTGTTTCTCGACATCATATAATCATATATCAGACTGTTTCCCTAAGTTTCCGTTCTTACGGTGTTTCTCGAAACCTCCTCTACTATTTCTTCAAGCTCAAGTTTTCTTTTCTCTGGACTCTACCGTGACTCCATGGTTCCCCGT
>CM053512.1:8438535-8459320 GCA_028627145.1 Eidolon dupreanum | reverse complement strand
CTAAAATTATCTTTCTTTTTATATCTTAAACTTCTATTTGCAACTAATTTTAGAAAAGTTACAAAAATAGTACACAGAAGTTTCTTATTTTCTTCACTGTGTTTCCTCTAATGTTTACACCTTACATAACCGTAGTGTAATTATCAAGAATAAGAAATCAGTATTGGTACTGGAGGGTAGCAGAATATACCACTCAAAATATGCCTTTTGAGCATAAGTATTATTCTGAGCTGATTATTTTTAAGGAGCAAACAGGAGAATTTTTGGGAATAGCAGAAATTATCCTTTTGTGAGGGGAATTTATATTTATAAGGGAAATCTCTTTTTGTAAGGGTGTCTCCCTCTCTGTACTGGAAAGAGAAGGATGACTAAATCTCCAGAAACTCATCAGTGATTAAGGACCAACTTAAATAATGCATACCTCGAACACCCTTGTTAACCATGCTCTTCCTGGTGACCTCCCATGACTGGCCTCCCCACTACCCCAACCTAATTTTTTTGTCTTTAGCTAAGATTGTGTTTAAGATGGGGGCTTTTGCCATTGACGGGAGGGGTCCTCCTTTTTTTTTTTGGATATCACCAATGTATACATTAGATATACATATTATTAGACTTCTGTTTGTTTCTCTCTTGTTAATCTTTTTTAATAGAAGGGAGCCTTGGCCATAGAACCTACAAGGGGGAGGGAATTATTTTTCCACTCCAAAAGTACAATATTTTTAATTACAGACTTTGTAAATTATTTACATAGTAAACTATTCTGACTCTATATGTGAAAATACTACAGTCTTAGATATTGTGACTTAAGTTGGTATTTTCTGTTAAAAGTCTCTGTAGGTGGTCAGAACAGCAGAGGAAATTTACTATGGAAATGAAGAGTTCAAATCAAGTTTTGCTATTGTTAGGCTTTGGTCTGCTGAGGAAGCAATTTGGCAACAAAAATGGTAACAGAGACGTTTTATAAATATCTTAGTTAACACACTTAAATATACCTTGTACGTAAAGCAAATTGTCTTAATACTTTCAAATGCATACCATTTTTATAAAAGATGATAGTTTAGTTTTCAGGAGGATAAAGCCAGTTTTGGGAAATGCCATTTCGTGAAAGCATACTGTTTGAACTGGTCTGTTTGGTTGGAGCAAGAGAAAGTCTCCAGCTGATCCCTTTCATTTCCCTAGCTGGTTTGTTTGATTACCCTCATATGGATCATGTAAAAACCATATGGGGGAAATTTACTTCTTTCGTATTTGCGACTAAAACCTGCTGGGATACTTAGATCTTACAGCTTATAAGCAAACAAGGGGAAAGGACACATCATTTTTATTTCAGGGCAAAAATATCAACTCTGTAAATCTCAAAATGAAAAGCACAGCTTTTAGGACACACGCAATGTAATTTTCCTCAAAGATATTTGGCTCCTCTAGTTTGATTCTTGTGTTAGTTTCGATTCTTTGTTAGTTGGTTTGCAAAATATCTCCTCATTTCTCATTTTTCATTTGTTAATATTTAACTAGACTAATGCAACTTTGCAAAACATATTCTTGTTTTTTGATATATCCATTATATCCCATGTGGCCAATGATAAAAGAAATATATTCATTCCCCCAAAACAGTCATGCGTTCACTCATATGTTAATATGCAGATTTTATTGCATGTTTAGTATATACAAAATAGTGTTTCAATTTCAGGGATTCTGTGATGACTAAGACAAAAACGTCAGTCGTCTTGTGATTCCATGGGAGACAAAGTACTTTTACCTAAAATTTGACACCAGGACCCGCCAACCTCAAGAATATGATCTCTAGCCCAGTGCCCATCCTCTGTACGTATTAGTTTGGCTCTGAGACATGCGAAGGCTTAGCTGAAAAAGAATGGGATCTTTAAGTTCCCAAAAAACTTTCACGCCACCTTCTGGAATACCTGCTTATTTTCAGTCCCAGAAGCTGTAGGTATCTACCAAAATGAAAAATCTTACTAAAAGCCACTTAAATTTACAATGGCCATCATAGGGAATATTTCAATTAGGCAAGATTGCTCATTTAAGAACTGGAAGTAAAAGTTCCCCAGTCAAAGAAACAGAGTGGGACACTTATTTTCATTGGTATACACCCGCTTCTAAGACTTTAAGATTCCAAAATGGCTTCATGGAAATACTTGTTAAAAAGGCTAATGAAAAATTAAAGACACAAGAAACGCCTAACGCAAAGACAATAGGACTGGTGCGACTCCTACTGCTCCCCTCTCTTCTTCTTTACCTGAGTATTTATGCCTTATTCTTTGTCTGAACCGCCTTTTCACGCTGAAGAGACTGCCATTATTGGGGCCTGTACTCCCAGTCCGCTAGATCTTTATCAGCTTGTGGCACATGTTAGTAGGACCTAGTGATGCTCAAAAACAAACGCAGGCAGTGAAATGGCAAACCCCAAGTGTAGTATTTGAGATTCTCAGTTTTCAACATGGACTAGAGAACACTCTCAAGATAACAACTGATCTTTTAAAAACCATTTTTAGCGTCTTCCCTGCCCACGTTGATTGGTCTGTTATTTAAACATGCAAACGAAAGAAAGATGAATCTGTGGCAGACTTTAAAGCCAGTTTGGAAGCTCTCTTCTTATGGCTTTCAAGTTTCACACCATAAATAAGGTCACCTAACCTACTCTAGCTGTTCTCTTTGTAAATGGTTTCTCTCCTGCGATTAGTAGATTGATAAAAGGGCATAAAATAAGGTGGGAAGATACTAGTTTGACTGCACTTGTGACCATAGCTGAGTACTTCGAAAGGATTTTGGAGCAAGACCATAAACAAAGTCCACGGGGCTCTTGGCCTTACAGCTCCAACAGTTCCAGAGCGAGAGACAAAATAATACCTGGGCCTCTTGCATTATGCCCTGCTAGGGGTCAAAAGGCTGGCCCAGAAATCAGTCTCTTACTTGTAATCACTTAGGACCCTGGAAAAGAGATTGTCCTCCAAGGCCCCACACGAATTCTTCGTCATCTAGGATGCCACCACACCTGCCCACGAAGGATGTCTCCAGGACCAGAGTTAACAAGACTCCAAGGGCCCCCCGGTAACCTGCTGTCAGCAGTTCCCCTAAATGGCCAACAAGACAGTAAAATAAAAATTAATGGAAAATCTTGCCAGATTCTGATAGATACCAGAGCTACACTTTCTACTTTAAGTCCCACTCTCCTGGGACCTTGCCTGATACACTTCTTTCTTTTGTTTATGACTTTCTTGTCCCACCACTTTTCTGCCCTTAAAATCCTTTCCATTTCTGCAGCTCTTTGGAGTCCATTTCTATATGCTAGAAGGGATGCTGCCCGATCCCAGATTGGTTGAACAAAGCCAAATTTGATCTTTAAATTTATTCAATTGAATTTGTTAACACTATAAATCAGGAATTTTTATTACCTCCTCCTTAAATTCAATAATTTGCTAGCACAACTCACAGAAGTCAGGAAAACACTTCACTTAAGTTTGCTTATCTTCAAGGATACAACTCGGAGCAACCAAATGGAATAGATATCTAGGGTGAGCTAAGGGGTTGTGAGTGGGTTGCCCAGAGCATGTGTGCTCTTTCTTCCCAGGTATACCCCCTCCCAGCACATTCAGTGAGCTCACCAATACAGAAACCCTGTGAACCCTGATATTTCAGGGTTTTTATGGAGGTGCCATTATGTAGGTGTGCTTGATTTAATCACTGGCCGTTGGTGATTGACCACAATCTCTACTCCCTCTCCCGTCCCAGGGAGTTGGGGTTAAAGGTGAAAGTTATAACTCTGGAATCATGGCTGAGCCTTTCCGGACCAGCCCCTGGCTTGAAGGAAACCATTCAACTCTCAGGAGTTTCCATGGGCTTTAGTTCTGCGGCAGAAACTGAAAACCAAGATCAAATTTTTTTTTTTTTTTTTTTTTTTTTTTTTTTATCATAGCACAGTGGACTCGGAGATGCCCTTTCCCACAAGGCGGTTAGGAAAGGCCTTTCATTCACATGCTCACATTTCATAGATACGAGAATAAAGTGAAGCATGAAGGTGTTTCAGTGTCTTCATGAAGCGCTGTTGAATGTGTGACACACAAGGGCAGCAGAGACATGTCTAGAGTAAACGCTAAGTTTACTGAGGAGTGATCTGAGTTGAGTTCACGGAGCCATGAAGAACACGACACACGTCCAGCTTGATGGACCGTGATAGCCCGTTCCTACGGACTGGAAGCCGAAGAATGGCTTTATTTTGAGTGATGTTTTGAGAAGATCACTGGCCGCTCTGTGGAAATGGATCGTGGGGGCACGAGGAGAAGCGGTGAAACCTTTTTATTTATTTATCTGTTTGTTTGTTTGTTTGTTTGAAACTTATGGACGTGCAGATTGGGCTTTGGGGAAGATTTGAATAATGGGAAGAAAATTCGTAGCTGAAATGATCGTCTCGCTGGGAAGTCGTCTCTGAATTATTATGCAGAGTTAAGTGCTTTCTTCTCGGGGCCCAGAGAACATCATTTTCAAATGTCTTCTAAAAATAGAACCTGCTGCCTTTTTATGGTTATTTGATTATATGTCTGCAACACCATTAGTAGATTATAAGCCCCCGGAGAATGGAATCTGCATCTGTACATCTTTTTGCCTGGTGGTTACTGTAGTGTAGGTAATCAATACATTTCACTGAATGTGTGAATGGACCTGAGCTCTTAAAATATGTTTCTTTTGAGGCTTAAATACCCGGTTTGCCATACTGCTTGTTTTATTACGACTTTTTTTTTTTTTTTTTTTTGCATAAGGAAGGCATCTTTTTAAATCTCTTTCATTTAGTGCACATATTGAAATGTATATCATTTTATTCATGAGATGACTTAGTAACAACTTCTTTTCACTCTGGTACATTCCAACAATTCTATGACCTTTATAGCTAAGTTTCCTTTCCTTCTACTTTTAATACAACATATTGTAGCATGCTGAAATGAAACCTTTATTTTATACCATATGGTAGTCTTCCAGTAGCAGTCAACAAGTAGTAAAAATTTGAGGAGGAAAGAAAGTAACATATTCCATTCAATATAGCATTTTCCTGTTAGCACGTGCTGAGAAATAAACAAACAAATGACAGGTTGCATAGTCAATAGAGAATGCAGAAAACAAGCATTTTATACGTATGTGTTATAATTCCATAAAATTACAGGTTTTTTTTTTTTTAACACTAAAACATTCACTCCTATTTAACCTTCTAGAAAAGTAGTTAAAAAAACAACAAAAATATTCTGCTATGTGATGACATGAAATAAGTGATAATAAATTGTAACAGTCATGTCCCAATTGCCTGTCAGTATTTGTTTATATACATATCCAATTGCAATTCATTTCAGTCTCTCCATTTATACTTCTCATTTATCTCTAAATAATTAAAATAAGATGAAAAAGCCACCTATGCATTACTTTTTAATTATCCATTTAAATATTTTCCTAAAGTACATACATGTAATACTTAGGAATATGGTTTTATACCTTAAGTTTTAACTAGAAGTAATTTTTATTTTAAGACACTATTACTTTGTAAAATGTAAAATTTAAAAAAAGATTTTTACAAAACTAAATTTTACTTTTAAAGACAAAACTGATACCACAATCTCAGTGTCTCTAACTCTTGTAATTCTATTTTTATTTTGTTTTCTCAAAATTAACTATAGTGTATAATTAGCATTACCAGTGAATTTTTAATAAACTGAATTTTAAAAATGTAATATATTTTTAGGAGCATTTAAAATATTATTGAATCAAGGTGATTATACAAAAGAGCATTCTTGAATTAGATCGGTTTTGACAAATTATAGTTAAATATCAAGTATAGTTTCTGCTAGTTTATGTAATTTCTATAACATCTTGAGTTTAGAACAAAGCAGCATTTAAGTAACTATATTAAGTAATAAAGATCTAGGCCAGAATGGAAACTATCACTAATAGAGGGAATGTCGACCACCACTGCTATTTACATCAGTGCTTCTTAGTTTTTAATTCATCGCTTGGTAGTAAGTTAACTGTAGGAATACGATCGAGAAACAAATTTTACATTTTCCTATAGCTTCAGGAAATGAATACCCAAGCTTTCAAAACACGTAATCACTACTGGTCAGTTATCACATTCATTTGATGTTATTTTAAATTAAACAGAAAACATTGGATCTATTCTATTTGATTATTTTTAGTAGAGAAACCTTTAGGCAGCGTTATAAATTAAACTATTGCTCTCTTTAGAAGGACATCTATTTCTTGAGGCTCATAGACGTTGGTCTAATTTAGTTTTAATGCAGTGGGGTCACTCAAGTTGAAATCACATGACTTGTTTTTGCATCCTGTTCTGCAGGGGTTTGCCTCAAGAGATTAAGAGATCAATGCTTATACCCACTATTCAGTTTATTCTCTCCCCTGAGTCAGTGAGACTTTATACATTCCTACTTAGTGAAGGCAGCTGAGAGGGCCAGCATAGTCACTTTTACTTCACAGTAATTCTAAGTACCCATCAAAGCAGTTTTTCCCTGGGGCACAATTAGGATGACTCTGACCCTTTTCGAAGAACTGCTTTTAATCACTTTGAAGTGGCTGTAATTCTTTCTGACCGCTCTTAGGCCTGGGTACACAAAGGTTGCTAGGAGTATCTCAGTATTCTCTGTTCAAACGTAAATTCAAAGTCAAGTGAGAGGCCCATAGCATCACGCTCTCTGGTCCAGTGGGTGCAACAGGAAGCAAGGAAGAGAAACATGGCCGCCTGGGCAACAAGAGTTTAAGGCTGAACGCTCAGAATTTATCATTCCCTTTCTTAATCTCACGTGGGGATCAGCAAACATCACTAAAAAACATCTAAATAATCTGCCGTTCATTCTCACTTTCAGAAAAAATTAGAGCCTATTAGTAAATAAACCTAATGATTCTTTTTGATGCCTAATTTTAGTACTCTGTGCCTAATTTTACATATAATAAACACACACACACATATGGCTAGAAAACTATTTTTAATACATAGAAGTTTTATCTTTAATGTAACTAATAGGTCAAAATAAGTAAGGAATGTTTTATGCCCTTAAAAATACTCCATTAAAAAATTCCTTTCACATTTTTCTTTGTAATCTATTTACATTTTGATGTACAATCACACATGAAACTGTCATTTGGTTTCGTGAGAAAGGAGTGTACAGTGTTAGTCACATATACAATGGTTAACACAGCAAGATAAGGCTTGGATTTTGTCGTTTTCCTTTCCATGTGTATGAAGAGTAGAAATCTATCTGTATCAATAATTTAAAGGTTTAATTGATGGTTCTGTTTATTCTAATATCTTCTAATAGGGTTATACAATTTCTTATTCCAGAACACATTCATATTCAGCTGAAAGGAGACTACCTAGGATTTCGAAATTTTGCAATTTATAATTCATGTGTAGTCTTCAGTGTCTTTCATAAAATTCTCCTTGTTCTCATTCTGTCAGCATGGCTAAGGCAGCATCTTTGAAATGAGGCTGTCGGCATCCTCTGCGTTACTAAACCCAACAGCCACCTCGTAGCCCTCATCCGACTTGATCTGGTGGCACAGGACTGGACTGAGTCGATAACTCTGTTTCTTTTGAAATACTTTTTCTAGGTTAAAAAAATACCATGAAAACCTAATTTTTTCCCAATTCTACTGGCTGTTCTCTCTTATTTTTGTTTGTTTGCTTTCTTTTCATCTCCCTAACCCCTTGACGAGGGGAGTTCCCTCAGGAGTCATTCATTATTTTGTATAATGATCTCGAGTGTTAAGCGATCCCAAAATTCAGTGGCTTAAAAGAGTAAGTATTTATTATTGCTCAGGCACCCACATGTCCTCTGAGTGGTTCTCCGGATCTGCAGCAGTCTCTGTCCATGATACTGTTTGCTCACATGTACGCATTCAGCTGGAGTGTCGTCCGTTGAGTGGTTGGTGAGAACAGCCCCACTCACATTTCTAGAGGGTGGAAGGCTATTTGAGCTGGATGATAGAGGTGACTGAATCTCACAATTCTCAGCATCGAGCAGACTAGCCTGGTTTCTCGTTTGTGTGAAAGTGGCAAGCTTGCAAAAGAGAAATCAGAAACCCAGGACGTCTCTGGAGGTCTAACTTGACAGCTCTATTGCAATCTGTTGGCCGAAAGCACATCACAAGGTTGGCCTAGAGTCAAAGGAGTTTGAGGAGATGCCACCTCTTGATGGAAGGAACTGTGGAGTCACATTAGAAAAAGCATAGGTTGAAGGAGACTAAAGAATTGGGGACACATTTGCAAATAATAATATTCCCCAGCCTTTTTGTTTCCTCAGTGTTCTTATCCAGTTGCAGAAATGGTTTTAAATACTATCCACACGCTGATAACTTCCAAATGTAGGTCTGTAATTGGTGTGTCTCCCTGAAACCTCGGACTTGTATAACTAATTTCTTATGCTTTTCATTGGATGCCAAATAATCTTCTCACCCACCTACCAAACTTCTGTAACATTCCCCCCCTAATCTCAGGTGTTGATATCTGTGCCTTTCAGTTTATGAGACCAACAAACTTAAAGTAATGCTAAAACCCTCCTTTTCTTCCATACTCCATATCCAATCTAACAATAAATTGCCTCTCTACGTGGCGGGAAACTAATGGTAGATTTTGCCTAGTTAGTAAAGTCTGTTATGATTCCTCTAGCGCCATCTGCCATCTCTGAGCTAAAAAGGATCTAAAGTTGTCTTTGGTGATTAGTTTTGTCCTTCCTGGTAGAAAAGGGAGGAGGGGCACTTTTATAAATTTATGTTTTCCTTTTAGGCAAATAAGGTGAGGGCAGAAAGCTATTCTGCTTCTCAGTTGCCTTCAGCTGAAAATATCCTTATATGAAAGTGGCATATTTGGGGTGGCAAATCTTTTATGTTTCAAAAGAATATATCTGACCACTCCTCACCAGCTCCAGTACCTCTATGTCCAAACCACTATTATTTCACAAGTGTATCATTAAAACATCTTTTGTTTTCCTCCTTTCCAGCTCACCTAAAATCTGTTTTTCTTCAGCAGTCAGAAGAATTCTATTAAAACTTAAATCAAATTGTATCAGTATTTTACTCAGAACTTTTTTAGAGTTCTCTGACTACCTTAGTTTAAAAGTCAGTATCTTTCCAATGAGCCCTTCACCATGTTTTGTTCACTTCTTCACATTTCTTGGGCATAGCGATAACCTCGCTCTGTGTCAGAGGAGCCTGGCAAACTGGAGCCTCAGGACCTTTGCACGGGTTGAATTCTGCCTGCAATTCTCTTCCACTCCCATCCGATACAGATAGAGGACTCCTTTCATCACTTCTTTTGGGCTTTGCTCAGATTTCACATTTTCTAGATGATGCCTTCCCTGTTCATCATATTCAAAATTAATACTTCTGCTACCGTCCTCCTTCCAGCACTATTTATCCCTTTCCTGTGTGTTGGCTTTATTTTTCATTTAGCGCTCTCTCTCTCTCTCTCTCTCTCTCTCTCTCTCTCTCTCTCTCTCTCTCCCTCCGCCCCCCTCTCTCTCTCACACACACACACACACACACACACACACAATTTTTAGTCTATCTCACTCTCCAACATATAAAACTATTTGAAGGGAAGGATCTTGATCTTTTACTGACTAATGTTTCCTGCATAACTATGAGACATCCTGGGTTATAACAGGCACTCTGTATATTTGTTGGTGGAAAAACAAGGATGAAGAAAGCAAAATATTCCCGGCAGTTTTTATGATTAAGCAACTTGAAAGCACAAAGATCAAAAAGAGATATAATAAAAATGGGTTAATAACTGGACAATATGTATAGAAGGCTATTTATTGAGAAATAAAGATTTTTTTTGACACATAATTATATTAGTGATGGGGATAATTTCTAGAAACGTATATACCAAATTGTTAGAAACTATATAATTCTCTCCCTGTCTGGGATGGGTGGGAGTATGATAGGATTATCAGTATTTGGAAGGGGTGGGTGAGAAGAGGAAATCTCTCATTTTACTCAGATTATTTATATACTTTAAAGTTTCTCAAGCTATATAAATTTATCAATTTTAATTAAGATCTCTAAACATTTAAAGTTTTTATGTAATTATTAATAATTATGTACTATAGAATGTACTAATCTCATTAGTATGGATGTAAAAATGTAACACTGACCCCGACAGCCAGTTAATTCAGGTCTCTCACTGATAGATGCCCATGCTGAGAACTGGAATTACAGTTACCGGCATTTGCTTGAGTGTCTTAGATGCTTGTGATGTTGCTAACAAATTTCTGTCTGTCACATACTAAGAAATATGCTAGTTTTAATTTCTAATATTATTGTGGTTACTTTCAATAATTAATTTATCAGGTTCCTACTAAGTAGACTTTAGTCTAAAAATAAGATTGTGAAATTGCCTGTCATTTATTTATAAAACCTAAAGAAATGACTGGCATTTTCCATCAAGTTTATTTGTGGCCTGTCAATAGAAAAGAAGGATATCAGCGAAGCTTAGAGAATTGCTGGTCTCAAGAGAGGATTCTGCTCCTTTGTAACTATATTCTCTTTTCTTTTTTGAAAGCACCCAATCAGCTTTAATAAAGATAAATTTAGAAGTGTCTTGCTTCTGTTGATTAAAATGGTAAAAGCAAACATACATATAATTATAGCTAAATATAATAATTTTAATAACCATTGGTAATTCAAATGTTGTTAGTTATTTTTTTTTCTCTTAAGCTTCACACAGGATTGGTTTTGAGTATTGGTATTTTTATATATTTGTTCACACTTTGATATTTATCACTTATTGAAGTGCTCTTTGAATGAATACTACAGTTAACATCCTGTTTTAATGAATACTATAACAATACTATTTTTTCTATTAATAGTCAATTTTAATTCAGAGAATGAATTAGAGCCTGAATGTTGTGTTATAACTGATTGTAGTAATCAAACCTAACCTGATAAGTTTATACTTGCTCCACAGTCTCTCTGAATTTAAAGAAAACACTGGTTTTTTTTTTTTAGCAGATTTACGATTGTTAGTTTACAGTTTGGGGAAGTAAATTCACATCATTCAGAACCTCAGATTAATTTCGTTATTGTTTGTACACACTTTCCAGAACTTAGTCAAAATAATCAGGCATAGAAAACAAAACTTGCCAAAAATAAAAGGCAAAACAATAAAAAAGAAACAGACTCACAAGAGATCCAGATACGGGAGTTATCAGCAGTGTATGTTAAAATAACAATGCTTAACAATCAATCAAATTAAACATAATATTGAGAAATTTTCCAGACTACTCAAAACTATAAAAAGAACTACATAGAAAGCCTAGTATTGAAAAATACAATAGATTAAATATAGAACTCAGTAGCTATTGTTGACAATAGAAAATGTGAAAATATTTATTGGTCTGAGAGGTATGTCAGAAGAAAATATACAGATTGATGTAGTGAGAGACCGAAAGGTGTAATGCAATAAAATATATTAGATGACATATGGGTTATAGTTAAAAAGTTATATATGGATTGCCAGGGCAGAGGAGAAAAGTGGTATCTAAAGAGATGATAGGTGATATTTTGTCTAAAACTAATGAAAGGCATCAAGTCACAGATTCAAGAAATTGATAAATACTTAACAAGAAAAAGGAAAGAAAACTACATCTAGGCACATGGTGGTATCAGCTGTTGAAAATCAATAACAAAATATTATAAGCCATTTGGAAAAAAAAAAAACAATATTACCTTTAAATGAGCAGCAAGACACACTGAGAGCTGACACCAGCAGCAACAGTGAGCAATGAAGAACAGAAGAGAAGGACATGATATTCTCAAAATGCTAAAAATCGCCCACCTAGAAGTTATCCAATAAGAATAACTTTCGAAAATAACAGTGAAATAAAGGCTATGTTGTTAATCACATACCAGTACTAAAGGAAATGTAAAGTGTTCTTTAAGCAAAAGGAACTTAAATCTAGTAGGAACATTTTTTAAACTGCCACAAGAAAAAAATCTAAACAGCTATGCAGTCATATGTAAATACTTATATACATGTGTGCTTGCAAACACACATGGTATTACAAGAAATGAAGCCTACAGAACAGTGTGACTCATGATTGAAAAACAGATGCAAAAATTCTACTTAAAACATTTGCAAACTCATTGAAGCAACAGATAATATTAAAAACTATTGGGTTTATTTCAGGAATATGAGATTGGTGTAACAATGTGATTCACCACTTTAAAAGTGAAGGAATAAAAAAGCATTTGTTCATCTCTCTGTATAAAGAAATGAATACAATTCAATGTCAATTCATGTTGGAAGAACCTCACACTTCTTCTGAAATTGGAAATCAAGTAGAAATGTCCTTTATTTTTTCTATAAAATAATTATAGACCATATTAAGATGCCGTATTTGATAGTAAAATATTGAAATAGTTTCTTCTGAAAGACTGTCTGCCATCACCACTTCTATGCAGCTTTTTACAGAGACTTAGTCCATTGCAATACAGTAAAATAATATCAACAATGATAACTTTAAAGTATATCATACCACATTATGGCATACTTAAAAGACGAAACCTCTACAGATAAACTACTAAAACTAATAAGCAAATGTTTTAACAATTTCAAAACACACAAGAACACGATATAAATCTATAATTTATACATTGATATAATGTATAATTATATTTTAAATGTATAATGTATATAATATATATAAAATATATGCAAATATACATATTTTTATATACCATATAATTTACAATATGTAATTTACACAGCTTCAGAATATTAGGTCATGTTATCTTGCTATATCATTGAGAAGGGTTTTTTTGTTTGTGTTTTGAGTAAGTCAACACTATAATCATATACAGTTCTAGAAACTACTGAATATGTCAACTCTCTCTTGTCACCGACCCTTATGCTGCATCGATCCAGGGATTATGCAGATGTTTCTTCCAATAATGCATTTTTCTTTGAGTGATACTGGTGGTGTACTTTGTACTGCCGATAAAGAAAATAGATGAGAAAAACAAATAGTCTGGTAAGAGGTACTATATATCAAGTAAAGACATGTTGATTTGCCTTTGTTTTTTCTGTTTCAAGAGCAAATTCACTGAACTCTTCAGGTTATCGTCGCTTTTTCTGTCAAGTCCCTTGTTCCTTCCAGCCACACACTTAGCCTGGCTTCTTCATGTCCCGACTATATAGTTGACAAAAATTACACTAGTTGAAAAAACTAATTTATATATTACTATGTTTTAGGAAGTTCACATATAAATTATAGGGTTGATAAGAGTATTTTCGATGGACATTCAATAATAAAGACCCATAGAGTTTGTTGTAAATATTACATTATTTTATTTCTTTGAAGAGTTGTTTCTTGAGTGACTATGCTGTCTCTAACAGATACAAATAATAACTGAACTATGCTAAAGGAATGTACACACAATAAATACAATGAAATATGTTTCATAATCAAGTGCCAAGAACGCCTTGGAAGGTAAAAATTTTTTTATTGTAATTTCAAAGGAAGGTATAAGATCTATTCTATAGATGTTCGTTTTAGGTAATACATCTATACTACATATTAATAATTAAGATCAGATTATTGTATGCAGCCTTCTTATTTTATGTATTTCTTCTTCAGGCAGAGTTGTGATAACCTCTACCAATAGAGTATTATTTCACACTACTTAGAGTCATAAAACATTTAAATCATGCCTATTTTACCACTAATTGTCATAAGGATAATTTTAAAGATTGAGGAGACAAAAGGACATCAAGAAATTCTCTGTTCATTTCCTAGTTTCTTATCAGTATTATATCTAAATCATTGAAGGAGAAAGAAGAATTTCAGTCTTTACTTCCATAACCTCAAGTAGCCATCTATTTTAACACTTACTACCATTACTGCCAAAATGACTTCATTTCAGTTTTAGTTATTCTAAATTCCTTTTCCTGCGGTTTAATGGTGTGACTTTTATTTCATAAACTTTGGACAGGGAAAGGTGAGTGGGACACTCACACTCTGTGCCACGGCTGAGAGAGAGAAAGACTGTGCGTGTGTGGTGGGGGCCACAGTTGGGGGCAGGAAAGCTTTTTCTTCTGTCCTTTTTTTGTTGTTGTTTTTACTGTCTACGGTATTTTTTAATTATTTATTTATCAAGATAAACTATGCCTTAGTCCAAATATTCGTGTTTCATAGTCGAGGAGCACAAGTCAATGGCAAAATTCCATGGATGTCAACTCGCTAAAATTCTTCGCGTTTCAAAAGATAGAGCATCACCACTTACCTTCTTTTTGGCTCTTCTTTTAATCTACTGAGATTTCATTTAGTTAGTTAAACATTCTCTTCTACCCTTACCAACCTGATTCCAGCACACGTGAAACAAAGATTTTTTTTTTTTTTTACAATAGAAACAAACTCATTACTACTGAGAATTGGATGCAGATTTGTCATTACAAACTGGTACGTTGCATCTTCATTTTCAGTTTTAAAGTGTGTGCATAAAGATATTACCATGATGTACTGAATATGAAAGCGAGCTTTGTTGCCCTCACTTTCCCCAGCGTTGCCAACCTGAGGAATATAGAAGCTATTTACCTTTATATTTCTGAATGTAGTGTTGTCAGTATTTGGGTGATTTTCTGTTGCTACATACTGCAGCCGACTCTGTACTGGGTGGGTGTTATCTATTAGACACATAGACAACTTTCTGGAGCCTTTTAGAACTGGAATATATTACCATCTGTGTCTTGCCAAACTGTTCGGGTCCTGTCGCTTTAACTCTCTGTACTTGAAACAGAGTGTCCTAGCTCTCTGATTTCCGCATGTGTTACATTTAACTAGGAGACTTTCATAACAAGCTCTGTCTTCAACCGTCGCAGCACGATTCGGCAGATTGGGACTCAGTAGGACATTTTTCTCCAGAACTTTTTTTTTTTTATAGAATGCAAAGCTATATGGTCAAACACTCCAATTTTTAATTGTTATTGGACAGATAGAATCTACGTTAAGTACATGTCTTCATTCATACTCAGGGTTATAGAAATTATCCCTCCTAAACAGAGACAAAACTGATTTCAATTTAATGTTTACATGTGTGCTCGTTTAATAACTTCAGAAGTGTTAAGGCAACACCAGTGAAAACTCTGAGAATTCTATATATTTTTACAATTTAACAGACCTACTGAAGACAACTCCTTTATAAAACGAAGCTAGTTTTAGTCTACTCTAGGATGCAATTGTGCATTGTCATATGCTTCTCTGCTTTGTGTGTAGTATTTTGGTCTCCGTGGTTAGATAGTAATGACAATGAGAGCATTTTATAAGCTTAAGTTGCCTGCAGTTTTCAAAACTGTACTTGTTCATATTTCACATTAAAAATTTAAGAAATACTGATTCACTTATTGAATTACATGGTTTACCTGTCTTGGAAAATGGTGGAGGGCTTTTGTTTTGCTTGCTTTTTGTTTTGCTTTAAACACAAGTTTACTATTGCCAGCAAGTCACATGATTAAGCTATCCTCTATCCCACATATGCACTGAGCTACCCTTATCTAAGATAGTATTAGGTATATCGTAATGTTAACATATGTTTTTCATTTAAATTTGAATTGGATATAAATTAAGCAAATTTGAAATGTATGAATCAACACCTGCAAATGCTTATTCACTTGCAGAAAATGTCATGCATAGTAAGACAGATGGAAAATATTTGAGTGTGACCTTGGATAACTAACAACCTTCACATTCAAAATATCAGAAACTTATAATAGCCATACTTGCACATACAACGTTTGGAGAAAAATGAAGTTAACAAATTTTATGTTAAACAGTTCTGAGTAGAAAACTTTAAATTTACCAGTATTCATCTCACTAAAATCATATTTTCTTAAATGCCTCATAATGTCATAAGATATCAGGTAGTTTTTAAAAAAATAGTGATTATGGACAAAAGTGATTGAGTTTCCATTAAGACTGTCCTGTCTGTCAAGATACTAAGATATCTCAATCTATGAGACAGATGGTATTTTAGTTTGAATGTAAGCCAACTTTGAATAGTAGATCAAAGGGAAAAGAATGATTATAAAGTTTTTAACTTTTTAAAAACTGAATTTTTAAGGCATATAATGACTTGCTGAATAGCTATTAAAATAAAAGAACTTCTGTTTCTTGACTATTCACAATACTTCTGACTCTAAATGTGTGGATTTTCCCCTCATATTAAGTAATACTGACACTAACTCAGAGTAAGTGGAGGCTAAGGGCTCAATCCCATAAGATTGTCCCTACTTCAGATTCCAGTCACAATTAGCCTGTGGCCAGGTTACTCACACTTTCATATAACCTGGCTGCAAATTGAGAGTTCACAAGACCCTCTCCTCGAGTTATAAATTTGTTATAGTGGCTCACAGAACTCTAGGAAATGCTTTTACTATAACCAGTTTGTGTGTGTGTGTGTGTGTGTGTGTGTGTGTGTGTGTGTACACATATATACGCGTGCATGCACACACACACACACACACACACACACAACCCAGGAACAGCCACATGGAAGAGATAAATAGACACCTGGGTGGGGCCCAGAGCTTCCACGCCCTCTCTGGGTGCACCATCCTCCCTGGACCTTGCTGTGCTGACCAACTTAGAAGCTCTCTAAACCCTGTCATTTAAGAGTTTCATGGATGCTTCATTAGATGGGCATGATTGATTAAATCTCTGGCCATTAGTGGGGAAGTCAATCTTCAGTTCCCTCTCTTCTATCCATGGTTGGGGCCGGGCCTAAAAGGTCTAACCATGCCTTGGTCTTTCTGATACCCAGCCCCCATCCTCCAAGGGTCAACTCATCAGTATAAACTCAGATAAGGCTGAAAGGGACTTATTATGAATAACAAAAGGCCTTTCTTTTACTCTGTCACTGAGGAAAGTCCAAAAGTTTTAGCAGCTCTGTGGCAGGAACTGGAGAAAATGTATTTAAAAAAATACTCAAGTATATTTCTTATTATTATGTCATGATATTAGTTACATAGAAGAATTTTTATTCTTGATTTTTATAATATATTTTAATGTGATATAATAAAATATGTTTTATAATATATATATATTTTATATCTAATGATTATAATAATTACATACACAAATTAAGTAATAGCTATTGTAATTAGATATTCAAATAATTATAGAGATGAAATTTTGGTTTTATGTTCAAACGTTCCATCATACTGGGCATTTTTACCATGAAATATTCTTTGCAATCACGTCCAATAGTTGTCGTGCTCATAAGCTTTTGAGAACTCTCCGAAGTTAACCAGTAAGAATTGGAAATTATGCAAGTAATATGCATATTTTTTTTAATCAAATAATTTAATCTCTTGATTGGCGTAGAATAGAAGCTCAATGTCCCAACATTTTCTGTACCTTGATGATCGAGCGAAATGGCTTTTATTTGTTTTGCACAAATGATAATACTCACCTATCTTTGAGACTTCAGATGAGTCTTTTTAAAATTGAACTTCATTGTAGCACATTATTTTGTAATAAAAATTTGGTGATGTGGAAGGCAAACGCATTTACATTATTGTAATACAATCATTACAATAACATACCACTGCCTTGTTCTTTTATTAAATATTTTCTTATGAAAATGACGTGAGTTCCTTCCAGTTCAATAATGTACTAAAGTGTACCATTTATGTGTTTATATGGCTTTAATAATGGTGGGACAAAACCCATACATCATGTATCTTAAATGATATATTAAAAATGTTAACCGAGAGCTAGGTCATCCAGGACACTGATTTAATTCCAATGTCATTGATTATTTTGCTAACAATATCTGTAGATTGCTATTGAAATTATATGCTTTCGAATTAGTGATAGGATATGATTTTCTAATCTGTATAAATTATACTCATGGATCAAATTTATGAACTGATGATTTATAAAATGAGCATTATGTTACTTTTAATCTGAATAGATGGATCAATATTTGTATGCAATTGTTTATATGATTGCTAAGACCGGTGATCTATGTCCATTGATGTTCTTAAAGAGGCTTCTGTCTGTAAGATTTGATTGACATGCCCACCTGGACAGCTCTAGGCAATTAGTAGCTTATGATTCTTTATCAAATGTCTGCTATAGACGCTTGGCTGCTTATCAAACCACCCGTAAACGTTGCTGCTAGTTGCGCTGCTATGCATGAAAAATATTCATCTTTAGTACCCTTGCATTTTAATATAGCCATTAATGGTTCCTCAAGTTTGTAAATACTATCGTTGGTTTTCCAAGTGGGGTTGATATAGCATGACAGAAAAATGGCTAACAGATTTCAAAAGAACAAACTTAGTTTCTAGAATTTTATTGATAAGTCAAGGTTTGTTCTTAATAGTTCTGGGCATTAGGTTGGACAAAACAGCTAGGACTTAGAGGTTGCCACGGATTGAATTGTGTCCTTGAACATTATACGTTGAAGTCCTAACCACTGGTACCTGTGAATGTGACTATATTTGGAAATAGGGTCTTTGCCGATATATTGAGTTAAGATGAAGTCATTAGGATGGGCATAACCTATATGAGTGATTTTCTTATGAGAAAAGAAGGCAGACATAGCAGAACACAGTGTGGTGACATAAACAAATATTATAGAGAGATGCAGTGGGAAGCCAAGGATTGCCAAGGATTTCAGCTAAGGCCAGAAGCTAGGGAGAGGAAAGGAAGGATTCTACTCAGGGTCTTAGGAAGCAGGGCTCTGCTGACATCTTTATTTTAGACTTCTAGCCCCCAGAACTGTGAGACAATTCATTTTGATATTTTAAGCCACCCAGTTGTTGTCATCTTATAAAAGCAGACCTCAGAAATTAATACAGGAGTGAAATCCAGTGACATCATGAACTTCAAATTAATGGCATGATGAGCTTAAACTACCTGGAGATGGTAAAGTCCGAGGCATGTTTCTCAGATTATGTACCAAATTAAGTTTTAGTAATAAACTGAGGTTAACACACATTTACCGTATATTTACTGTGTGTATAAGTTTATTCTTATGGCCGGCGGACAGAAGGAGAGGCAAAGATGAGAGCAAGAGGAGTATAAAGAAAATGATTTAGTCATTTTCTTAATGAACTGTGAACTTAGAAAGGATGTTAGACATCTAGATTGTTAACTATTATACAATTCAGTATTATGTAATTGCTAAATAACTCTCAATTGAGTTTAATTTAAAATAAGTGTTGGGGTGTAAGAGATTTCAAAAGGTAAAAAATGGGCATAAAGTTGTGCAAATTGGTGGAAAGCATGAACACAAGTGAAAGGGACATTTATATGGCATTTTTAGTGTATTTCGTATATACAAATGTGCATATATGTGTCTGTGCGATTTATTTCTAAAGAATTAGACCTCTAATGACATGTATGTCATCAATTACACACTGTCTACCAAATCTGTTAATACAGATACATAAAAAAGGGGACTGAGAGACACAAACGCCGTTGGTACGTGCCTGTATGCGTTGGTCCGGGTGAGGACATGTTAGCCAGTGTAGTCCAAGCGCATTGGTCAGGTTGCTGAAGTATTGAGACAGGTGCAAGGGCATGTGCTCAAAAACCTGCCTGCTGTGGATGGAGTCTTTAGCATTGCTCTAATCTGATTCTGTTTAATATTGTATCGATTAACTCTTGCCTTGACCATACGACTCAGTGGCATACAGCAATAAGAGTTTATGGCTCTTGTGTCTGAAGTCAGTTAGATATTGACTAGGCTCTGATGATCTTGGCTGGATGTGCTCACAGTCATGAGATCACTGATCTGGTGGCTAATGTAGGCTGGCCTTAGATTCTGCTCTACATGTCACTCACTCATCTTCTAGCTGGCTAGCTCCACCCTATTATAATGGTGAAGCTGGAGTTACAGGGCACTAAAAGAAACCACACAATGCTTCTTGAAGTCTGGGTTTGGAACTGACATGCCATCATTTTTGCCTCAACTGCCTGTCTAAAACAAATTGAAAGGGCCTCACAAACACAAGGCTTAGGGAAGGAAACTACTTCTTTACTGTGAGAAACTGCAAAATAACATGACAACGGGCATGGCTGAAGGTAAGGGTAAAGAAATGAGGTCATCACTGTAATCTACCACAAATATTAAATTAACTTCTACCATTGCTCCCTGGAGTTCCTATCACAACCTTATTTTGTTTCCATATAATTTATATATGATTTTAGTAGTCTGAAATCTATGACAGTAATTCCTAGGTATAAGTAAGTAAATTGTCAGTGAAGTTGTATAAATCAGTTTTATGAGCTTAGTTGATATAAATCTTCTCCTGAGAGACACATTCCACATTTGACTGTTGAAAAAAAATTAGTCCTCTATTCCTGAAAGGCTAAGAGAAGAAACTATTTTACTGTAAACTCAGGATGATCAATGTGGTTCTCGGGACAGGCTAGCTGGTCTTGCAGGCAAGCAAAGCTCACTCTACTCAGGCTTTTGAATCATTGGAAAATAAATTTACCTTGATATTTAAATTTTTGCAGCATATCGAAATTATAAGATTATTTCGACTGCAGGATATATTTTATGAAAAACTCAGCTCTATTATATGTTAGTCTTGGCAATAAAATGACAAAGCTGAAAAATAAAGAGAATCAACTATGGCCATCTGACATTTTAGTGATTCTACTTTTACTCTTGATCTGATTTAATTTGTCACTTTTCTCTGATACCTTTACCAATGTGCTTTTTCTTTAACACATGCTTATATTTCAAGTAGATTATT
>CM053512.1:8398135-8438035 GCA_028627145.1 Eidolon dupreanum | reverse complement strand
CACACGCACACGCACACACACAAATGTACATACACACTCATGAAAACGATTCATATCAGTTTGGAAGAAAATTCTTTGAATGTTTTTATAAAGCACTAATTTAAAGAAATCCTTTAAAAATACTCTTCTGAACCCGGTAAACTGATTGTGGTTTCAAGGCTCCTCTGCCTAAGACAAGAAAATCGAAGAAAGCAGCACCATTATCCCATTCTGTCTTGTAGAGTCACATTTATCAGAAGATGTGCTAAGTTATTCTAATAGAGAGCTAAGTATACAGAGGATACAATATGTGTCATGCTTTAAGTTTGTGCCTATGCTGTGCACAATATCAGGAGGACAGAGACAGTACACCCAATGCTTTTCTTCTTTTATTACCTAGATATTAATGGCAGAACATATCTATCTCTTTACAGGCAGCCCTCGTTTTATTGCTCTTCACTTCCTTGTGCTTCTCAGGCTCTGTGTTTTTTCTAAGTTGGAGGTTAAGACCCTCTATTAGCAAAAAGATTATGACCTGCTGAAGGCTTAGATCATGTTTTCTTTTTTTAATAATAAAGTATTTTTAATTAAAGTATATACAGTTTTTAGTTATAATTCTATTACATACTCAATAGACCAGAGTGTAGTGTAAAAATAACTTTTATATGCACTGGGAAACCAAAAATTCTATGTGACTTGCTTTATTGTAATGCCTCATTACAGTGATCTGGATCCCAGCCTGCAGTATCTCTGAAGTACGCCTGTATTTTTCAATTGAACTAACTAATTGTATAGATTAACTATATTTTTTCTGTAGTTTCCAAATGATTTGCTTTTAAGTTGTTTAGTTGGTATCTTTTTGGTAAATTATAGAGAGAAATCGGACAACTTTGAAAATTCAGGATAAATTCATTTGACATTTCAATTTAAAGTCAATTCTAATAATGTGTGCTTTATGCAAGTAATGTTGTATCAGAGAGTCCAGTCTTCAAATATAAATGCGGATTTTCTAGAATAGTTAAATGTATGAGAGAGTGGAAGGAGCGTAATAATTTTTTGTCACTAAATTCATTTGAAGTTGAAATTTGGAAGTTTAAGTTTAGAAAAAATAGAACTGGTAATGATTCGATAATGACAGTGAAAAAGGTAAGTAGAGATAAATAGTTCTGAAATGTTTATATTAAGACACTTAAAAGTAGTGGAATAAAAGGAAATTGGCAGCGTGAGAGACACTGATTTAGAAGTCGTGAGAGGAAAATTAGTTTCTCGTTTGGCTGTATTTTCTGTTTGGATGATTCTAGCTTCTATTCTGGTGCAAATGATGAAGGCAGAAGAAAATCCACCCTGAAATTTGAAGGAGATGTGATTTAAGTGTGGAAGTTATTCTTAAAGACAAACAAGAACGTCAGCAGTGCATAAGAGCACAGAAATAGACACTGAGGATGGCGTACCTCTCATAATTAGGAATCGGAAGGAATAAGAGAAATCTTTGAATAAAATGGACAACAGTCTTAGAGGCAGTGGAAAACCAGGATAGTATGTTGCTAGGAAAATCAGGCCTTTGAGGAATGGCATGGCAAATAGTTTTAAATGCACCAAGTGCAAAAGGAGAAAGACTATCAGAAAAATGTCAGTTTCTTAGAATATTAATTTCCGAAGTAACTATTATTTATATGTGTTGCTATCTTTCCCTCTTATTTTTAAGAAAAGCAAAATCGATTTTGAATTAATTCAGCCTGACTTGTTACTCTTAATTTTTTATTCCAAATAAATATAAAATTTTAAATAGGATAGTCCATTACTCATTTACAACATGATATAAGATAGTCTATGATTACTTCTTTATAAACACATTTCTAAGAAGTTACAAGCTTAATTAACAAAACATTTTCAAGAAAGAAAAACATCCAGGTAAGGTAAAAAGGGAGAGAACAAGAAAATTTACAACTTTTATGCTTTCATTTTCTCTTTTCTGGAACACTGGTTACTATATTAACTATATTTTTGCAAATTAAATATATTATCAAGATTTGTGCAATCTCTGCTATTGCATATGAGTAGCCAGTCATTTTTATATTGTGTAGAAAATGATTAAATTTGAATAAATAACAAAAAATCAAGTCAATTTTGCACAAGGTTTTTAATCTAATTAGAGAAGTTGCTCTCTGAATTTAGAAAAAGTCCCTGTGTTTAACAGCTGGGAAAATCAAACCTCAGCAGAGGCATGAACTTTAATTGCCAAGGATAAAATACCCATTTTAATTTTATCTATTAATTATTATTAATAGCACAATATAATACTAAACAGATTCCCACCCTCCCCTTGGTTTAGATATAGATATGAATATGAATTCCCTATAAACTAGAGTGAAGTCAAAGGTAAAATTTCTATTTTAGTAGCTGTACGTTTCTTCCCAAATAATAACCCCACCTACTACAGAATTACCAGTTAATATGCACACAGCTGTATAATTATGTTCACGACTTCAATCTAATTGCCATAGTGACAGCCATAACTAGCAAAAAATTTCACTGAATAGTTTATTTCCAAAAGAAGTCCGGTTGTGGTAATTAATTCTCTGTCATTCTTTCGATGACAGTGTCAAATGTAAAAGTCAAGGAATGATTACTTTTGAAAGTTAAAAATATTTTATGGAAATGTCATCTGAAGAAATCATTCATTCAGTAAATATGTATTAAGAGTCTGCTATGCTTCATAAGCTGTTATAATTTTTAAAGATAAACAGTGCGTGGGAGAAACATTCAGAATCTCTGTTTTCCAAGAAGCCTGATATTTAGTGTATCCTCCCCTTGCAGCTTATCTTCAAACACTGAAAGGGCCACTTGAGTTTGTAGCAGAGGCAAAATTTTACCTTCACCCTCTTAGAGTTTGTTTTTGTTTTTGTTTTGTTTTGTTTCATTTTCCAACTGAGCCTAAACATGAAATTGACATTAAGACAGGTCAACAGGAAAAAGAAATAATTTCTATAGTGGAAGTTTTGCGTGATGCATGACTGAAAACCAAAAGAAATGGCAAAACTTGTTTGCTTCTGTATGAGGTCGAACAAAGACAGGCAATTGTGGAAAAGTAAAATATGTGGGGAGACAAAAAGGAGATAAGAATGATTTTAACAAGGTCTGTTTGCATAGCGTTCTTTTGGTCTCAACGTCTTATCCTTGATAGAATGTCCCTTCTGGTCTAGAGAAGCCATCTTCCATAGTGGGTGTTATTTCTTGTTTTCAGGAAGCAGAAGTGGAGAGTCAGAGTGTTCTTCTTGCACCTGTTTTCTTGTTTGTTTTATTTGGTTTTTAAGTGTCTTTAGCTCACAGAAATTTTTATGTCAAAGAGGCATGTTTTGAGGTGACCTATTCTGATTTCCTCCTAATTCTAGCCATATCTTTGTTCTATCTAGCACAAAGTAGACAGGAAAAATAAAGAATTGTGCTCCCTTTTTAAAGGAACTTTTAAAAATTTATAGTGACGTATCGCCTTAAAATCATTTGGACAATACTTAGTTACAAAGCTTCAAGCCTTATGTGGATTTAGGAAATTGAGCCGTTATTCTGGGCAACCCACGCCACTGTGAAGTCCTGGGTTACTGGGCTAAAGAAGAAAGATACAGCAGGTACCTTGTTATTTAAAATAAAATGCTTTTGAGGACTGTGTGGCCCAAGATAAAATAGCTTAGCAAAGAAAAAGAATGAGGAAGAGAAGAACCACTGTTTTACAAGCAACTCTTGATCTTTTTGATATTTGATTTGATGTCCAGGCTGATGTTTGGTGTCATTAGGAGACATAGACATCATTTTTTTTTTTCCTGAGAATTCATTCAACTGAGTACTGACAGTACCCAGGCTGACAGTACCCAGATGAGTCTCTCTATAAGTTTGCAGATCTCTTGGAGGTATAAGAATCACTTGAGGCACCTGATAAAAAATTCACATGCCTGTCCTCACTTGTGCAACTACTAAATCAGAATCTTTCCAGGCAGGGCAAACCCTCAGAGTGACTCCCACCTATAATTACCTAAAGGATAAGAGAACTAAGGAATCTCTGGGCAAGCTGGCATGAAAAACCTGGATTCCAGAATTTTGCTAATTATATTCCAAATATGAATCACTAAATTTTCCTCACTCTTGTATAATCTGGGTTTGTACGTCAGTTATATCCAGAAAATAAGGATACCAGGACTCATTGGTACATATCTGTATCAATCAATCTGTCTGCCTTGTTTTACGGTAAACCCATTAAATAATTTCAGTTTTCTGAACTACTAAAAGATATTTACCTTTTAAAATAAAGATATGTTGAGAATAACTCACTTAGGTTAATGGAATGGACATGGCTCAGTGTGCTATACAGAACTTGGATTTCAGTTTTCTCTATTCTTTCACTAAAATCTAAATTCTGAGTAATACTGCACCTATATCTCACTCTCATCACGAGCTTGTAATGGAAATTGAGCAATGTAAAGGTTACATCTAATGGGTTCCTACTATACTAGATAATTGGATTGTTAGTTATTAAGCCCTTCACTTCCATGTTTGTGCAGTCTAGAAAGGTGCCATTTCACAGAAGTGTAGGTGAGACCATGTCTTGAAATGCCGCTCTGCTGGAGCTTGACTTCCTCATAAGACCAAACTGGGCACCTCAGAGCCCTTGGTGCTAGCACCACGAACATTCTAATTGAGCTCCATTGATATGAGAGAGATTTTATTTATTTACACGTGCACATAAAGCCATTTAGACTCATTTATGGCCATTGTTAGAGGCAAGTTTTTGTGAAATACTGTCGATAATATTTAAATGGGATTTCTCTCTTGCCACAGATGACCACCATCTGGTGAAATCCTTTTATTCTTTACATCATGATTGAGCTTTTTATTCATTTTTATTCCTCTAGATTTTTTGACAGTCATTTCAAATTCCATTTAGGGGCTAGCACGAAGGGACATAACCGAGATGAATAAGACTTCCCATCTGTACTCTGATGCGACTTTAAGTGAAAGAACGTATTTCCAGAATGTTAATAAGTCATGGGGTTCATTTATAATAGAACTACACTATAAAGTTCTTGAAAAAAGTAAAACAAAGTATTTTAAAATTTTAAAATAATTATATTGAACGTGATTTTTTTTTTCCTTCGAGGAAATATGGCCCTCTTTCCATAGCGAATGAAAACCTTGTCTTTTCTCCCCATAGATTTATTCCCCTGCCTTGTATCTTGATGATGACAATAAGTGAGAATTCTATAGAAAATATAGTTCTAACAGCACCAGCTTACTCGCTAAGTCTTATTTTTGTGCTAGGGCCGAGTCAGAAACCAACAGTATCATCAGGTGAAACAGTGAAGAAACAACTTCAGCTTCTCTGTGTATGTCTCCATTGGTGGGTTATCCACAAGCTTTAATGTCAAAAAAGGAGTCTCCTCCCCCAACCGAGTGTGTTCTCAGAATATTGGTTAGTTCTCATTTTCTTTTTCAATTACAGATATGCTCATAAAGAAATATGTGAGGATATTCAGAGGATACTCAGAAAAAGAGGAAATAGGGACTATGTTTTGTAGAAGAAATTAATTGCTATTAACATTTTTAATAGAAATGTGCTTAATTTACTTTCCTTGATACATTTTCTGAATTCAACTTCCTATATATCACATTGAAAGTATTTTTATTTTTAACGCAGATATGACATATACTGATGTTTAAACAAGGTCAGAAATAATTAAATTTTCAGTAACTAAACTATAGCATTTCCCAAAGTACTAATAATTTTAAACAAGAATACTCAATATAGTTCAGATAGTCCAT
Organism: Eidolon dupreanum; assembly: GCA_028627145.1. Lineage (NCBI taxonomy): Eukaryota > Metazoa > Chordata > Mammalia > Chiroptera > Pteropodidae > Eidolon > Eidolon dupreanum. Next base: position 8,432,245 of record CM053512.1, on the reverse strand, counting down.
AGTTTTTTGGCCAAGAAGAATGATATTTAGTATGGTCTAATATGAGTCATATATCTTTATAAAAATAGAATTTTGTATGAGGGCAAAACACATTTGTAGACATAATGATTAAATGTTTTGTAAAAGAAGAACCTTTTAATATGGAACCAAACATAAAGGATTTTCTCTCTACTTGTAATTAGTGAATAGTTTTCTAAATATATTCAACATAGACTGTATCATTAGAAGATATTCAAAAATTTAAATTTTTCAAAAGAGGAAAGTCAGGATATAATGGAATGGCATTTGCAATGTGCTGGAAGAAAATAATTTTATACACAATGAGAAAACATTCCAAAATCAAATTGAAATATGGACTTTTAAGATAAACGAAACCAGAAGAACTTGTTAGCAGGCAGCAGAAAAGCCTATATGGGTTTGCCAGGCAAAACTAAAATAGACGAGGTCTGTAAAACAGAAATAAAGGAAGGAGTAGCAAATATTAGAAGTGATAAACATTTATGTAAATATAGAAAAAAATGACTGTAAAAATATATACAAACTTTAAAACATGTAGATGTAAAAAAATAAAATATAGAAGAGGGAAATAGAGTTTATATATTCTAATATTTTAGTAATATCAGAGAATTGATGAGTAATCATTTATTCCAGACTGTAATACATCAAGGATTCTCCAAGGTATCCACTATAAAAAAAACAAAACAAAACAAAACAAAACAAAAAAACAAAAAAAAACTTACAAGTTAATAGAAAAAATGTATACTAATTAAAAAATGATTAGAGCAGAACAAAGCATGAAAGAAGTAAAAGTGAAAATTAAACAGATAGTCAAATAGATAGTGAAAGTGAAAATTGATAGTAAAAGTGAAATTAAATAGCAAAATGCATGAAAATGAAGCTGTGTTACTTAAGAGAAATATAACACAAAAGATGTTTATAGTTAATTAAAATATGTATTACTGAAACAAACTAAAATATGTGCCAATAAATTTGACAGTTCGAAAAATCGCAAATGACTGCAATTTGCAATAATTTTTTAGAAGAAAAATTGCCCATGTGCATTCTAGAAAAGAACATAAAAGAAAAAGGAAACATTTTAATATCTTTTGAAGAAAATTAAGATGCAGAGAAATTGCCAGGTTCAGTGATATCAGTGATTTTTTTCCCCAATATATTAAAGGAAGAAATAACACCAAGCTTCAATGAACTCTTCTACAGAATAAAGAAGGAAAACAAGTTTCGGGGGGACCAATACTAATCTGAATTCTAACTATGATATGGACATTATAAGAAAGAAAAATTATAAATTAATTTCTCTCATGAACTTATGTGCAACAGTCCTAATATAAATATTAGCACACAATATCCATCAGTATATCTAAAAATATTGAATTGCAAAGATGAATATCTTGAAAAACAAGTGTATTACAGGTAAGTAGTAGAGTAATTGAATTGAAAGTATTTTTGATTGGGTATGTCAGGTTCAGAGTTGAGATAGTGAATAAAAATAGTGATTCAAATATGCATAATAAAAATATATGGTAAATATAAATTAATTCCAATAAAGTAAAACATTTACAAATGGGCACATGGGGCAAAACTTAAAAAGCTAATATAAAATGACAGGATATGAGAGAATATATTTACAAAGCATAAACCACTCTAGTAAAACAATTTCAAATATATCAGCAATTTAGCTGTATGCAAATAACACATATAACAGTAAAACTATATTTGGTGTAGTTATGACAAGTGTTAGTATTGATGAACCTCAAAAACAAAGTTGAGTTAAAAGGTAATAATATCCAACAAGACGTACATGATTTTACACAATTACTACAAGTTTAAGTGCATGACAACAAGAGGATATATTTTAGAAATATCAAAATAAAAAATGCTAATGGAATTCAAAATTCAGTACCTTTGGTAGAAAGGAAAAGAGGTATATAAGAAGCTTCAGGAATGTTGAAAATGTTATATTTTATATGATAGATTTGGGAAACCTGGGTATTTATTAAACAAGTTTTAAATTTCAAGTATTGCAAACTTAAATACTATATAACACAAATACTGCAGAACCAATTTTTAAAATTATTATATTAGAAGAAGATATTCACAAAAATATACCCTCCAAAAATGTAAATATGTATAATATAAAAAAAAAAAACTCCTCTTAATCAATACAAGTAACAGACAACTCACTAGAATTTTGGTAGCTCCTATAAACAGGTGATTCACAGATACAGGTAGGAGTATAATAAACAGGAAAATTTGCCCAAATTCATTAGTAGTTTTGGAAAACAATTAAAAAAAGATATAGTTTATTAGCTCAGAAACTCTAAGGTGAAATATCAAGTGTTAACAAAGATATAATTAAAAAAAATTCTTAAACATTTAGAAAGTGAAATACTAGTTAATTTGGAAAATGAGTTATTGTTGCCTAGGGGGAAAAAAAGTTCTACTTTTAACATATAAAGGAAAAAAACTTACAATTCAATAAAAGCCAATAATTCCAGTTTATTATTTGTTAGAAATTTCTCATACGCAAATACCCAAAATATACAATTTCTATTAGAATCTATTGAAAACCATGTATACAGATTCTAGTATTAATTTGACATGATGGAATATTATGCTGCAGTTAAAAGAAAAGAATTAGCCCAATGTATCAAAAGGGATGAGTTTCCAGTAATGTTATGTTCTGTGTTAGACAAAAAGACAAAGAAGATGTGTGTGTGTGTGTGTGTGTGTGTATAAAATATAATTTACATAATTTTTAAATGCAGACAAATCCACATATTATGCAATATTCATTAAGTGCTATTAGCTAACACCTACTGAATGCTAAGTACTGTTATAAGTATTTTACATATATTACCTCACCAAGTCCTCATAACAGCACTGTGTTTAAGATAATTTTGTTTTCTCTATTTTATGGATAAAGATACTAAGACATGGAAATAATATAACTGAGCCTAAGCCACATAATAAGTATTAGAATTGATATTTGAACCCAAGAAGCTGTTTCTGGGCTCTGTGTTCTTAATCATTGTGGTATGCTGTGTTTGTGTTTTGTGGGGGGGGGGGGAGAGAGAGAAGGAGGGAGGAAGGGAGGGGGAAAGAAGGATATTCTATATATTTAATCAGAGGAAAGCATACAATGACACCTGTCAGTAATTGTCTTACATTGGAGGAGAGGCTAATGGGACTAGAGATGTCAGTAAAATAGTTCACCAGCTTTATAATTCTGATGCTAATTCCAGCGTGTGGAGTTTTTCTCCACACAACCAAGCAATTTTCAGAAACCAGCTGAGTGTCCTGGAATTCATTTCAATTGTGACACTCTCTGCCTGGAGACAGCATCAGATCCCACAGGTTAGGGGCTCAGTCCTGTAAGACTGCTCCCCCACCTCCAATCGCAGGTCCAGGTTGTCATTTATGCCTCCAGTGAACCTGTTACAAGATGTTCCCACGATCTCCTCCAGAGGTTCAATTAATTTGCTGGAGCAGCTCATAGAACTCAGAAAAACGTCCTACTTACTGGATTTCCAGTTTATTATAAAAGGATATAAATGGAAGAGATGCATAGGGCAAGGTATGTGGAAAAGGGTTCAGAGCTCCTCAGACCTCTCTGGACTCACCACTTACCTAGATATTTTCTGAATCACCCCACTAACAACACAAGCTGTCATAACTTAGGAAATGGCAATGGTTTTAAGAAGCTCCGTACCAGGAACAGGGACCAAATATATACTCTTACTATTAATCACAATGTTCATGTGCCATTTTCATGTAAAATACTGTGAGTTTCCGACAATCTCTTTATTTCCCTCATAAGTCAAACTTCTAATTGCTAGGAGTGAGGTAGGGCAAGGAGGAGGGGTTTTCAACTGGAAGACAACTTAGAAACCAATCACATACAATCAGTCCTTAGAGTCCTCAGATATATCTCATTTGGCCTTTACACCCACTCAGGTGGGCAAACAGAAAGTCTTTTCTTCTAATAGGTAAAATAACCCCTTAATATTCAGATGTGTTGGAGTGGGTTGCCCACACTCATAATACTAGGAAAGGTCAGAGCCAGGGTCATGAAAAAATGAAACCCACATCCATAGATAGACAACAGTGGTTCCAAAGTGATGGGGTGAGGTGCTTTTTGAGGAGGAAGAGATGGACAGGACATTTATTTCTTATATGTGCTTCTCACTCTTTTCTCTCTCCTCCATTTTTAAGATGTGAGCTAGTACATGGAATTTCCTGTGCAGAATTCCCCTCGACCTTTGGTGGCACAGAAACACTGAGTAGAGTTCAGTTAAAGGCTCATGGAATCAACAGATTAGAACTCTTACCTAGTTATTTAAGAGAGGTGAACCATTCCTTAGAATGGTAACAACCAGCAAGCTAAGAAGCACAGGGCCAGGATTTGTGGAAGTAGACTGGGGAGGAGTCCCTGTACTAAAAAAAGCAAAGTGGTTCATCCATACAGATGTTTGCCAATCCAATGATCAATTATAGGATATATTCTTACCTCATAACAAAAGGATGCCTGCACAAGGAGCAATAATAAGTAAACAGGCGATTTGGAGATGAGAGATCCAGCCATCTCTTGAAAACTACTTTTGACTAATATAAAATGTCAGTTGACCATTTCAGAGATAGGGTTCAGCTCTCTCAATCTCTACACAACCCATACATTGCTACTGGGATGAGAGGAAATCCACAAAATTCTACAGTGAACATTCTTAAATGGTACGTTGTTCATACAGCATACATAAAAATCTGTATCTCATATACTCTATACAGAAGTATTTCCTCAAAGTACCAATATTTATGGCATTTTTCATAATTATTATTGTTGTGTATGTGCCTATCCTTTCTAAATAGACTAAAATTATCTTGAGACCAAAGATGCAATTTGATTAACCTTTCCAATCCCCAACTATTCTGATTACATACTGAATGTAGTAAAAGCTTAAAACATTTTTTGAATGAAATTCATTAAGATAATCCAGACCCTGAAGTAATGGAAATATTGTTCAGAAGCTTAGCTTTTTATATGTAAATAACTTTCAAACTTCTTGACACACTATCCATTCATAGACTTAATTATTTATGTTTTGAGTAATTGGGATTAACCTTTTATGACACTTATAATCAGCAAAAGTAAGTTATAAAACACTATATAATTATTTCATGAACTTTTTAAAATTAATTACAAACTAAATCTGTTCATGGTATACAAATGTATCCAGATGCATGTTTTTAAACCCAAATCTCAGATTTTTAAAGGGGATTTAATAAAGAAAATAATGTAAATTTTCTACAGGGATGATATATTTTTGGTTGATTGTGTATCTCTAATAATAATAATTTTATCATTATGATAAATCAGCTGCTATGCATCAGACACACTTTTAAACCCTTTAGAGATATAATTAATGTTAGGTCATAGGCATTTCTCTGACCTACCCTCTTCAGACTACCTTTCAAAGTAGGAAGGAATAGATGTGAGTTTACAAATTTTAGAACAGAATTATCTACTCTGTCACCTGAATATCTGATATCTAAACTATACGAGTTATTTTAAATAGACAAAAACATTTACATTTTTGACATCCATCAATGGATTTAACTATGATTTATAATTAAAACTTTCAAAAGCCTCACTTAAGTATAGAAAGAATCCACAATTATTTACCTGGTTACTTATTCTTAATATTTTCCAATCCATATACCTAGAACAAGTTAACATCCCTTACAGGCTTAGCTATACTCCAGATCCTGAAACAAATCCCTTTGCTAATCTTTTGAGATTTAATTTGTTCTACTTCAGATGACTGACATTTTAGCATTTGGAACCGGTGTTCTAATTTCTGTTACTATATTAAGTTTTATAAGAACAACAACAAAAATCATTTTAGTTCTCTGTAGAAATACTTTCACTCAGGTGAATTCATCTTACATTCTCAATATCTACAAAGTTCCATTAAAGAAATATCTAATCGTTTTGTAAAACATAATGAAAAACTTTGCCTATTATCCCCCCATACCCTTTATGTAAATATGCCCTGTGTGTCCCTTATATAAGAACCACATAGTACATTTTGCTAGTTTTCCAAGCTGAATTGTGTGCTTCACAATATTATTGAATGATACAAGCTGCATATAATAAGGTACTAGATATCAGCATAACAAAACATTCATCTTTATTCATTCACTGACTCTACAAATAGTAGCTACTACATAATAGTTCCCAGTATGTGCCTGGAACTGTGCTAGTCAATGGGGGTAAAGCAGTCAGAAAATAACAGAAACTGACCATTCTCTTATAAATATGCTATAGTGTAGTACCTAAAAATAAACTATAATTTATGTGAATAAAAACTCATAAAGCTATAAACTCATAGAGCCTAGAAATTCATCGTAATCTTGCTAGTTAGTAAAGGGCTAGTTAGGGATGGGCTCTTGATTCATTCATATAGAGTAGATATCTAAAGAAGGAAAGTTAAGTAGGGAAATGATTGAGTGAGTAGGGAATACAATAGAAGGGGATGTCTTTTAAGCTGAAGAAACAGTATATTGAAAAGGAACATAGAGTTTCTGGAAGAATTTATGAGATATTATTGTCTTTTGTGCTGTGGCATGTAGGTTAGTTAGAAGCTAAGTTGATGGTAAGGATAGGAATAGGGTGTGATGGTGACTTGAACCAGTGGGATGACAATGGAAAAGGAAAAAAGGGTGATTTTAGTGCCATGTGGCTATGATTTAGTGATAAATAAGATATAATACGTGTGGGAAAGTAACTGTGACTTCTCAGTTGCTGTCATATTAATAAAGGTGAAAAGTATCAATCACAGATAGCAAACACTGGAGGACACAGTCAATTTTCTGTGGTGGGAAGGATATGCAGAAGAGATTCTGGATTTATTTGGAATTTGTTAAGTCTGAGGTAATTCTGACCATTATGTATTTAATATAAATTTAATATTCTGCCTAGAGCCAAGAAACATTTTAGTTTCTTCAGGTATTAAGTGGACAGTTGCAGATATGAGTCTAGAGCTCAACGAAGAAACTTAAATATAAATTTGGAAATCGTTGGAATATAGGTGACATATATAGATTACCATGGAACTATTCACATAGATGAGGTGAGATTGAGAAGTGAAAATTCTATAGCACTGAGTCTTGAGGAACTTCAGTGCTGAGAGAGATACAGGTGATAATCTAGTAGAGGAGACCAAGGAGCTGAATCCAGATAACAACAGAATGAGATAGATAGAACTCGGTGGCAAAATCTAAGGAAAATGTTAAAAAAAATAATAATCCACAGGGCAATTAAGAAACCTAAAAATATGCTTTCAAATTAACCTCCAGAAGATCCTGAGTAATTAGAGTAAGTACTGTTTTGATAGATTAATTGGGGCACAAAACAGGTTGAATTGGGCCGAGGAATGAAAAAGTGAAGCGAGGAAGTAGAGAAAGTGGATGTCAGCCACTCTAAAGAAATTAAATCATGAGGAAGGATATAATGCCATGATAGTTCGTGGAGATTACATATGGTACAGTAGATTGTTTTAAAGATGATATGACTTGAACACACTTCATTGCCATTTGAAAGGTTTTATTATAAAATACGTAGTTGACAAAATAGTTGATGTAGGATTCCTGATAAGGAGAGTGAAGATGACCATTGTTGAGTTACTGAACAGTGTGCATAGTGCTAATGATCAATTTTTTGAGTGCTTTTTTCTCCAGTAGTACAGACAACCTCGTTTGGAAATGGAGAAAGCAGATGGAAAAGCTTTAGATTTGTCTCATGGGTGCAATGAGAATAAAAAAAGCAAATGAGGTTTAGGGTATTAGTATGAGAGTTATTAAAATAATGAACCATGGAACATAGGATGTATATGAAGGGGAAAAAGACAAGGACAATGAAAATATGGAAAAGCACACTAGTGAAGGTTCAAATGAGATCAAAGAATGGTCAGATGGAAGTAATTCACAAGTGAGCTGAGAAGGTTGGCACAGAAAGCATTATTATTAGAAGCAAAAGTGGGTGGTGGGAACACTGTTCAGTGGAACAGGATCTAGCTTGTAATGTCGTGTATGTGGCTGAGGAAGGAGAGGAAAAAATCATTGGCTATGGGGAGATTAAAGAACAAAGAAGCTGAACGTTGGAATGGCCATCTAGATGGAAACGACTCACCTAAAATGTTGGCAATAATTGGGATGGAGATGCGGACATGTTACAGAAAGGAGTACCCAGAGGAATGTTGGCTAGACATAAGGACAGTTGTCTCAAATGCAGAGTTTCTACAAGAAGATCCGTGAGTACAGATCTGGATATTATAGCAAGGAGCAAACGGAACAACAGGCACAGCAAATGACGTTGAAGTGTGTGGCACAGGGGCCAGAGAATAGTCACTACTGGATAAGGAGACAGGTAAAGTAATTCTCAGGGGCGTGGGGGGGAGTGCTTAAATTAAAGCGTGAAACACTAACAAAATGTTGATACTGCTTAGGACGTGCTGTTCCAGAGGTCAGAGCGGAAAGTATTCTAAAGTTTGGGTGAGGGGCGAATTAACGTTATCGAAATGAAGTTTTAGTAGATGATAGATTGTAAAGGTGTAGGGTATGGGATGGGTAAGGGATTTTGAGTGAGGAAAAGGCACTAAATGATTTTTAGTGCAGACCTTTTTTTTTTTTTGTACTTTGCATAGTGCATACATTTTAAGTAGAGGTTGCCATCTATTTTCCATTCCATTACATTCTGTGGCTCAAAATCTAGGCTCACATCTCCTACCTACTCCCTTAACTTTGACAAAATATTAGCTATGGTGATCAGGTTTTGGTTTCTGTTTGTTTTTATTTGTTTGTTTTTCTTCCTTAAGCTAACAAAGGTTAAGATAATTGATCAACATTGTACCTATCCTTACCTACTGCTTACAAATATACTTCCCCCTCAACTATTTCAAATATTCTTGATTATTTTATGAACACATCAGAGACTATGATAGGGTACCCTTAAGACGAGCAAGTTAAAACGCAGATGAATTTGTTTGTGCATATTCATGATCATTTCTCATTACTGGAGGCTGCCCATCACTATATTTTCAAACACATCAACTGAAAACATTTGATATTTGCATAAAGAGTGTTAATCATGAAAGCATTAACATTGTGTTAGAAGGTAAAATAAGTACAGTAAGTTCATTGTTTTAACATTATCATCCATCAACTTATGTTAATTTCAAAAGACTTAAACCAATATCTTATGTATCTGAAAAATCTGTATAAGGTTGTAATTTTAATTTATCAGTGAGTGTTTCTACATTAATTAAATATGCACAGGTTTTTAAAATAGATTAAAATATGAAAGAGATCAAGCTATTTACAATCTAATTAGCTCAAAAATTGGATGGGTAATATAAATGCATAATTAATCTGGTTTGACTATGACAAACTTGAAAGGGAGATTATGAAATTAGTAACAGAAAAAAAATCATAAAAAAAAAAGAAACACTTTATAATCAAAGCCAAAGTGAGAGAAATTCCATGAGACATCTTTAATTTTTCCACCCTATCTTATGGAAAATTTCATGCCATATATATTTATAAATAAATATAAGGAAAAGCATGAAAATATTTTATTTCCAATAGAATTACAAAAAAAATTATTGTTGCAAAATACTTATTAAGTAGATAAATTATAAAACATTTACTTTTTTTATTTGCAAATAATTTCAAATATAAAAATTGTAAGTGTATTATAAAGAATACTCATCAACCGTTTATCCATGTTGAACTGTTAACATTTTTACCTCATTTGACTTATCCTTTGCTCTTTTTCTTTCTCTCCTTATCTTTTTCTTTCTCCAAACAATCTAAGAGTAAGTTTTATATATTGTTACCCTTTTTCCCTTTTACTTCAAAATGAATTTTGTAAGAATAAGAATATTCTTTTACATAACTACTGTGCATTATGAGCATGAGCTTATTTAATACTGATATAATCATTTTATTCACATTGCTCTCTGTAGTCCAGTTTGCTGGTTGATTTAATGATGTCCTGTGTAGCAAATTTTTTGTTCACTAAATGCTCCAGTCTAAGATCAAGTATTATATTGAGTTATCATTTCTTTTTATTCTACTTCAATGGAAAAACACTGGCAGCTTTTCTTTGAACTTTATGAATTGATATTATTGGAAATTAACTCCCTTATGTTTTTGTTGTTTTGTTTTAACTTTGATTTTAAAGCAAGTCTTTCGAGTTTCTCTGATGTTTCCTCATTTTTAGGTTCAAGTTTTATATTCCTCGCCAGAATACTTTATAAGTAATATCATGTCCATCCAGTGGCACAGCATGTCCATCTGCCCCTCATTAGTAATGTGAATTTATATCACACTGCCAAGGTGTTGTCTGACATGTACATTATAAACATGGTTCTCAAACTATGTGGTAATGCACTCTGGGGTCCCAAAATGAACACATGGGGTGCCCTAAGATATTTTTAATTTTCTAGAAAAATACAACAGTACTTGACATCTACTACTATTAGCTTGAAGAGACCTCACAGTTACATTAGATCATGCTATGTTCTTTCAAAGATGCTATAGCTTTACAAACCTAGGTGTTTAATATTCATTGTGAGGAAAATAAGTCTACACAAAAGCAATGCATAGAGTCCCAGCACCCAGTGTGATTCAAACGCAGTGAGAATTTGTTCAGTGCTCCAAAAGTGTACATCAAGTATTAAGTTATTTAATAATGAAAAAGAATAATTCTTTGTTTCTTTCAAAATATGTATATTTTTACAACTGGTTATTAAGTCTTTGGCTTATAATTATTAAGTTGTTTGAATCTGATCTTCTAATAAATAGAACTGGTTTCCATATCTTTTGGCCCATTAAAATTATTAAAAATTATATAGATATGGTACTGAACTTAGGAAACTTTTCACTATATGATTAGTACTTTTTGCCATTGTAATTAATATGCGATCTATGCTGAGACATTTTAAGACACTCAATTTAATCTTTGATCTTCAATATTTAATCTATGCTAAGACACTTTTAGATCCTCACCAACACCCGTCACTCCCAAATTAATCATTTAGTGAAGAATATTATCTGATTCAGTCTTTAATAAGATGATTTTGAAATGATTGTTTCTATTTCCATCATTTCCTCCAAATTCAACAGTCCACATATGGCCTTTTTCCTGAAAGCAAGAGCCCACTTTTATTTTTCTATCCTTCTATCTATCCATCTATCCATCCAACCATCTATCTAACATTTATTATAGGTATGGGCTCATGAATTTAAATTTTATTTCAATGTTTATAATTCATTACTCTTCTTGATTATTTTGTTAATCAAATGGCCCCAGATTTGGCCACGTGAAGCATATATTCAAGATGGTACCTTGTCCGTGTGACATACACCCACTTTTTTTGCGCTTGCTTCCTTTCTGTCCTGGCAAGCGATTCTAGTCTCACCTTGTACTTCTCTGAACCAGCCCTAGAATTAATTATTTCTCCAAGGAATCTAACTCATGTATTTGCATATTTACACATGTATATATTTTAGAAAGCACTGGTCCATATAAATACCTCCAGTTTCAACCAGGCCAACAATTTTCTTCCTTTGCTTCTTTCAATATTTGAAATTCTTTCTTTTAAAGTGAGGTCCCTGGCTCCTACTGTATCACAATATTTACTCATTTTCTAAACAAACAAAAATGCTACATTTATAAGATGTTTCGATTAATTATTTATTTCCAGTTGAGTATCTTATTTATTTGAAATACAGTTGGCTTCATTTGCAACAGATGATGAGTCTTATTAGACTAGTACATGAGCAAACACTTGATACATAATAGTCTGAAAGGGGATCAAGTATATACTTTGCAAAAAGGTATCTCATCACAAAAATACTTATTTAAATTGACATTATATAAATCAGACAGATTTTTTTAGCCATACAGTTGCTCTGATTAGCGAAATGGTTCATCCATATGTATCTTTGTTATCATCCTAATAAATACATTAGATCAATGTTTTATCTATTGGTATCTATACTATAGCTACATGTGTTCATGAGTGATTTCCATATAGGAATTTTTATTATAAGTGAAATATATTTATTCAATCTATTTCTCATACTTTATTTTTAAAAAACCATAATTAAGATCAAAATAATTATCTTTTGTAGTTTAACTTCCCCTGAGGAGCTTAATGAGGTAAACCTGTATACTTCACTCGTGCCAAAACATATGGGACTTGATGGTGAAGTTCATTATGAGTAAGCAGGTCAAGTATTGTGGTTTATAACATTTCTTTTAATCACTCAAAACTGGGCAAGCAGTCTAAGACAGTTGGCAGGAATAAAACTTAATTTCCTTCACAAGGGTTATTTTTCCCTCCTCTGCTCTTTGTACTATGAGCAAAAAAAAAAAAAAAAAAAAAAAAAAATTGAATTAACTTTCTCTTTTTTGTCTTCATACCTCTTACAAAGAAGCACACACACATACTTCCTTCTCCCCCTCTCCCTCAGTAAGCAGTCATCTGTTTCTACATAACATCTGTGCCTTCTTTTTCTCCTTCTTCTCTCATTCCTGTTTGGAATGATATATTCTAGGCTTAGAATTCATTGCAAATACATCTTCTCTTTCTCTCTTGCTCACTCTCTCTCTCTCTCTCTCTCTCTCTCTCTCTCTCTCTCTCTCTTTCTTTCTCTCTCTCTCCCTCTCTTTTTCTTTCTTGGTCCTATCCAAGTTGGAAAAGCTGCAGTAACTAGCAACAGTTAGTCTTCTACATCAGCAACTCCATCATTACACAGCAGTGACTGTGGTTCTGCTGGTCTGTGAGCTGATCCAAACGGTGCCCTTCAACTCCATCACATATGCAAAAGCTCTGCAGCCTACAGTAGCCAGTTCTCAATGGGTGGAAATATTCTTTACTGGAATAAATTATGTCGCTCTCCCCTGATCTAAGTGTTTTCTTTGTATAATAATCTAAAACTTTTTTTTTCTGCTATTTTTAGAATAGGGTAATTCAAGATTTAAAGGAAGAAGTGGTATTCGTTATTATTTGAAACTTTTTAAACATATTTGATACATGGAGCCATTAGAATCTCTGCATCACAACCTCTCTTCACCCTCGGCAATGCCAGAAACACTACTACTTTTCCTCATCTGTATGGCTATACAGTATTAATTAATGTATTTACTGAAAGCTACTCTGTGCCACTTTCTATTCTAAGTACTGGGATTTCAGCATTAAACAAGATAAAGCTCTGTTTTAAAGGAACTTGTGTCCTGATGGAATTGAAAAGACTAACCATGTTAAAGAAATAATAAGTGAGATTTTAGTAACGAGCCATATAAAGAGAACAAACAGAACTTATTTTAAAAAAATGGAATAAAAAATGAGGACTATTGTATAGGGTCTTCAGGAAAACTTTCTGTGAAGATGATGTGTCATACAGCCAAAGAGAGAGCTTAATATATTCAATTTGAAGAAAAACATTTTTAAAAAGATGTGAATCCCTTAACATACAGAGGTGCTCAGCTGCTTTAAGGGAAAAGAAGACTAGTCTGGTTAAGGCACAAGACTTAATAGGTAATAGATAATAGTATAAATAATAGATAATATATAAATAATATGTAATAATATAAATAAGTATAAATAGTATAGATAGTATAACTAAGCTTAAGACAGTCAAGGGTCAGATGCCATAGGCTTGAGGTGATTGCAAATGGTGCCCTTTGGTATATCGGTGATGGTTGTGGTAGCTACAGAGTCTGTGAAGCGGCGTTAGCAATAGTAACCAAATGTTAGCTACAATGAAACAAAAATAGAAAAAATATTCTCTACCAAATAAAATCTAGAAAACATCTATGAATATTCAAATATGCCATCAGCTGGCCATATTATTATCCGCTGGAATAGTTGGGAACTTTAACATCGTGAAAACCTCACTGTATCAGGTAGGCACTCAGGAAGGTTGATTATATATCTATACACACCAAAAGTACATACATCAAATGAAAATATCAGTAACGTCAGTTTTCTAATTTCTAAGAAATTATGCACATATTAATACATAAATATATAACCTTAGTGTATAATATCTTAGTATTATGTAATATACATTAATTAAGTCAAATTGTTTTATGTCCAGAGGCAGCTTTGGAACCCATTTGATTTGTGCTCATATTAAACCTTTAGGATTTCTAAGACAGAATTTCAGAGAGCAGTTTGTATAGATGTGTCACATTTATGCAATAAACAAGATCAAGTTCAAAATTAGGTAGAAATATCTTTTAAGCAGTGATGAAGGTATTGATAAAAAAATATATTAATAATATAGGTATATCTTACTAGAAAGCTATTGTTTCAATAAGTAACAAGCTTTAGTTGTAGCTCTGTAAATACCTCAAAGGAAAACTCATGAAGTTCTGATGAGTCATTAGAACTCTGAAGAAAAGGCAAGCAGAGTTCAGAAATAATAAACTTAGAAACAAACAATCCAATCCAAGAAAAAGAACATCAATATCTCCATAATGAAAGATGGGGAATTATATTTATTTAGAGGCAAAATAATACACGAAAATGTTTATAGCACTTATAGGACAGGTTACATGTTACTAACATTTTCAGATGAAGTACGATCGGATATTCCATCGGGAGTTCCTCTGGGATGCTGATTAGTCAGGAAGGCTCTGTAAAAATGTGTGGTCATTGAGCCACTCTTCAAAGTTAGGTAAGATTTAGACACACAAAGATTTGGAAAAGGATACATCTGTAGAAGGTATATAGTATGAGCAAAGTCATGGAAACAAAATAGAATATACAGAGAAAAATCAAGCATTTCAGTTCATTGGTTTATGACATGTTTTAAAGAAGTGTGGGCAGAACATACATTAGAAGAAAGTATGTGAGAATCACATATTGAAGACCTGAAAAATAAAATTAACCCTCATTTCCTCACTCACTCCTTATCTCCTGTCTCTCTTTATTCACTTTCCTTTTCTCCTTCGTTCTCTATTATTTTCCCACATATCTGATTATTTAAGACTATCATAATATTCAATTATAAATGTAATGTTTATCAACATTATTTTCCTATAATTAGGGTTCTTTCTTAATTGCATTATAAGCATTTCCTTGTACTTCCTTATAAATCCATTTGCCAAGGAAAACAAATAAATTCATTGGTTTATTTTATTCTCCTAGGGATTGAGAATGGGCTTAAGTCAAATTAAGGATGATCTATATTGCTAGGCACCCATGCCCCAAATTGAAATTAATCAGAGGTTCATTGTATCAGGGGAATCTAAGGCACAGGGGTTATATTTATGCTAATTTTTGTTAATATGACTGGAAGGCATCAGAGTATAGTGGAACACAGAGCAGACTTGGAGTTTAAGAATAGAATTCATTTCTCAGCTTCACCAAAGGAACCATTCATATTATATAATACTAATTTTTTTCTTTTGTCACTTAACAATAGATCATGAACATCTCTGCAGGTTGGCAATTATATTTAATTTGTTCATTTCAACTGCTGCTTTGGATTTCATTGTGTATTGGCATGGGGCGTACAAAACATATTATCTGCCGTCTACCTGTGTATACCTAAGTTGATTTTAATATTTTATACTATTAAAAATCATCATGTGATTCTATGACCAGGCTACCCTGAACAAACCTGATCCCGTCTGATCTTGGAAACTAAGCCGGGTCGAGCCTGGTTAGTACTTGGATGAGAGACAACTTAGGAAGACCAGGTGCTGTAGACATAAAAAACAAAAAATAAGGGATTGTAAGCCGACAAGGTCCTTGTAATCTGTGGGGTCAACCAAGGGTTGCCTTGTCTAAAAAATTTTTAAAAAAAGGATTGAAAAAAAATCATCATGCAGTAAACATCTGTTGATGTGCTTCCTTGATCATGTATCTAATTATACACGTGTGCAAATTTAAATTTATTGACAAATTATACTGAAATAAGTTGTGTCAATTTACTACTCTAACATTTGAAGTTAAAGGTATGGACATTTGTACAATATTACCTTTACTTATATTTCTATTGCTTTTCCATGGTCCACTGTCAAATATCTACCTTAGATCATATTATTGGAGAGAGGTGGCTAGAGCAAGAGCACCTGTAATATAATTTACATGTACACTAATATCTACAAAACAAATGTGTACCTTCTTTTTGATGTGGGTGCATACACATTACAATTCCAGCAGTAAGTGTTTGTATATAGTGTCATATTAATTTGCCATAATTTGTTAAAATACCCCTACTGTATTTGGGCATTGGATTTACATTCAGTTTAAGGTATATTGAAATTATTAGCAGACCATTTTATTCCAAATACGTTTTTCTTATGTGTCTATTCCCTGGTGTATATACTTTCAGAATATAATCAATACAAAATTTAAGAATATTATTCAGCCATAAAAGAAAAGAATGAAATGCCATTTATGACAATATGGACCTTGAAGGCAATATTTAAGTCAAATAAGTCAGAAAATGAAAGACAAATATTGTATGATCTCCCTTATATTGATCTTACTTGTAGTTGGAATCTAAAAACAAAAACAAAAACAAAAACAAAACAGCAACAACAACATCAAAACAAACCAGATACAAACAACAGATTGGTGGTTACCAGAGGCAGGAGGTGGGGGTTGCAAAATGGTTGCAGGAAGTCAAAAGGTACAAATTTCCGGTCATAAAATAAATGTCACGGCGATATCATGTCCGGCATGGTGACTATAGTTAGCAATACTGTATTGCATATTTTAAAATAGCTAAGGGAATAAATCTTAAAAGTTTTTATCATGGGCAAAAAAAATGTTCTGAAACTAGATATGGTGATGGAGGTATATACACACGTGGAATCGTTATTTTGTACACCTGAAACTGGTATAATGTTCCACGTCAGTCATACTTCAATAAGATGAAAAAAAATCAAATGAGCATTATTATTTTACATATGCATTTTTTCATACAAAATCAAAACTATTTAAATAATATTTAGGGTCTACTTTTTTAGGCAATGGACAACAAAAATGTTGTATTTTATTTGATCCTCATAATAAGCTTATAAGAAATTAACACAGAAAACTGCTTTGTGAAGGAAATAAGCACATGTTATAATTCACTACAAAAGTACATTCGTCACAAAGACCAGCATTATCATTACCCACTCACTTAAATCACAAACGTAGATTACACGCTTTCTGCCTCTCCTGTTTACCCAGAGCAGATAATGAGCCAGGACACAACTAGCTTAAAGCTGCTACTGTCTGTTCTGATTAATCTGACATTCAACCTGATTGATTGGTACTTATGCTGTTTTGGGTTTTTAATAGTATGAATATTATACCTGATTACAGTTCACTCCATATCTAATCACTCTCCAAGAACTTTAATTTCTATTTCATAAGCCTCCCTGAAATATGTCTCTTTCTCTTTATCTTTACATAAATATTCACATAAATATTCTAAAGTAGGACAATATTCTTTCTCTTTTTGAATTCTAAAATAAACTCCAGACTCCTAAATCAAAGCCGTTGCAAATATTTGAAGACTTCAACAGTTCTTAAGGCAAAGTCCAAGTCGATTTACATTTCACAATGTTTTTTCTTTTTTACTTTGTGTTGTGGAACCAACATACCTAGGTTGAAATCCTGGCTCTAAGATTTTTCAATTTTGGGTTTAGAGTAAACAATTTAATGGCTCTTTAAGTTTTCATTCATGAAATGGGTATTAAATGACACTATTTCATAGATTGGAACAATTCTGGTATATATTTTAGTGAATGTTAGCCTTTCTCCATAATCTCTGTCACCATCAATCATCATCATCATCACCATCAGTAAACATGTCCTCAGTATTACAGAAATATCCCTGCCCAGCGGTACTCTCATCTGATGCTAATCTACAAACTGAAACAGAGATATCAATAACATATAAGCACCCAGATAATCTCATCCCGGTTTTAAGTGTTCAACTGTCATAACTTTTACTTTACTGTAGGAGGGCACTTGAGGTGGAAAAGTCAGCTTAATTTGCAACTCTGCCACTCTCATGACAAATTTTTTTGCCTAATTTTCAACATAGTCTGCTGTATAGTTGGAGGAGATGAGTGTGTCTTTGCCTTATAGCTGCCATACCAGCCCTTCAGCTTTCAAAGCATGCTCTAGATAGGATAGTTGGCCAACTTGAGCATGTCTTTCTCTGTTCAAGACTTCTAATTCAGTCAGATCCCTCAGATCTACACAATCCTTCAACATTGCCCTCATACGATTCAAGTTCTAGAGCTTCTGCATAAGTGACGGCTTCTCCTTCGACCTGTGGCTGTTTCCAGTTCAGCCCAGGTGATGCTGCTACAGCACTACAGGATTTTCACCATTTCACGAATGACCATTCTGATTTATAAACGTTTCAGTTTCCGAGAAACATTTTTTGATTCTTTTTTTCTGTGGTCATGTTTTTTTTTTTTTAATAAAAATTTTATTTTTATTTTATGGATGAAGAACACTGAGCACTGAAATGGCACCGTCTGGTTAGTTTATAGAGTGACGGAGCTTGGAATAAGACACAGTATCCCTGGCACTCGTCCTGGTATTTAGTCACCACATCTTGGAAACTAGAGTTTGTAACCCCAGAGAACAGGAATAGCAAATTGACATCCAGACGCAGGTGTGAGACGTGCTCACATGCTCTTCATTATATATACCTTCATTTGGAGGATTTACAGGAGAGGAAATAAAGAATGTTGAGATGGGATCATATTTGGAACATAATGTGGGGAGAAAATTAAAAAGTGGCAGCTTCAATAAGATTTGGATTAACATGAGTACCTCAGGAGTTTGGGAAGGATAGAACTGATTTAAAAAATAGAGTGAACATACTGTTAAGAGGGCAGAGGTCCATATTGTTGGGCGAATGACATCTGTGAGCATCCCACTGGCTGTGTATTGTGTCTAAGAGTGAAACAGAAGGTGAAATTTGACTTTGTACTTATAAAATTCTTATTGTACGTGTTCTGTGTATCTTTCCTCTAAGGTTACAGAGAACACAAATATTAGTGATGAGTCCCTAAAGTTATAAGAATAGGGGGAAAAGTAAAAAAAAAAATATAGCCACTTATTATTCAGGCAACATACTGTCTTTATACAGATTTATGTTTTTTTTCCCCTCCAACATGGTTTTTAGAATAGTTTTAAGTTTTCAGAAAAATTAAGAGGAAGGTACAAAAATTTTCCATATATACACTGCCCTTACATATGAATCCTGGTTTGTTGATAGGTTTGGCGGTAGAAGGACAGATGATAGATGATTATCGAATGTTTATTTATATTTTCTCAACTATGAGGCAAAAGCATCTGGTAAATGTAAGGAGAGTTTAAGGTGTGTTGGAGCATTGAAGGTACAGAAGAGATGTGAAACAGTCCTTTGTAACAGTGGGGAAGTGAAGATGCCGGGAAATAAAGTAGTCTTGCCAGGAATATTAAGATTATGGAATATGAGATACCTATTCACTGATTTACAATGAGATCTATTCGGTCGTTACCTCCAGAAAGAAGCCAGAGTTTCTGCACATGCATCAAAAATATTTTTAAGTAATTCATGAAGTCATAAAAATATATAAAAATATGGGGGTGGAGAAAGAAAGAAGGGGGGGGGAGAGAAAGAGAAATGAGAATCATGACCATATATTTTGAAATATAAGTTATCCCTGAGTGCTAGAATAAAGGATGAGCATTATTTTCTTCTTTATCTACTTTTAGGTTCCCTCAATATTTGAAAAGGAACAATACTTTATAATAAAACTGGAAGAGAGAGAGGGAGAGAGAACAATTGAGAGAGAGATTTCTCAGTTTTTCTGTGCATTCATTCGTAGCAGGTTACTATTGTATCCATCTCTTTTCCTGATATATTAATTGTGCTGTCAAACTATTTATTTGAAGATTTCAACTGTGATGGTATGAAGTTAAATCTACTACAGTAAAAAATCCCAGTCATTTGTTAATCTGGGCTGAAATATTTTGTTGTATTTTGTAACTGGTTTTAGTTTAAGATGTTTTTGGTGACTATCCAAAAGCCACAGGGTGTATACATATTTTTTTTTTAAATTATTTGAATTTTGCAAGACCTGTGGCAGTTGCTTTAAAGGTAGTTCTCTAATATTCCATACTTTTACAAATAGAGGATTTGGGGTACTTTGTTTGTTTATTTTAAATTTGTTTTATCACCACTGTATTTATATGAAAATTATTTTATGTTCTTTTATATTAAAGAAATTTGTATAGTTTACATAAAGTTGTTACTTTGATGAATAGGATCTTTGAAATAGCCATTAGAGATTTTTTTTTAGTAAGTGAACCTTGAGTTATATGAAAGAGCTTGGAATATTTCAAATCTCAGATAAATGCTAAAATTTAAATTATTTTATAAAATTCTGTCAGTAACTAATATATATTAATATATATATATATATATATATGAACTACTTTCCACACTCCTCACTACTCTACCAACATAAAGAATAAGCTCACCAAATTGATTTTTTAAAAATTTTTTTAGATTAAAAATGGTTTCTAGCTTTTTAAAATACCAATATCTCTTTTAAGATTTTTATCTAAATAAAGGTAATTGAGGAAGAATGTGAACAGGGGAATATAAGAAAACGTGGTATGTTTTAGTAGCCAGAAGTGTAATTTCCCAATCTCTTTAATGCCCCACCCCCCTCCCAGCTTTATGACCCGCTTCACTTAGAAGATATCCTGAACTAACTTAGGGAGCATAATCTTATGGTCTTGATGTTAAATATACAACAAGCATATTTGCATTGCCGTAATTATAATGATCTAGAAGAAATTTAAAATCTGCACTTAATTGCATTAGTAGGTAACCAGTTCAAACCAGCAAAGAATTAATGAGGAAGATTCTTTGAAGGGAGATATTTAAATAAGGTGATAAAGGACATAAAACATTGTTAGTTGATGCTGTCAGGTCATTAAAATATACTAAAGTTGAAAGTTGTTTTTAAAAGCAATATTTTAACAAGTCAAAACTCTTACCTCTTTATAAACTTGTACAGTGATCTTTCTCTGTATGTCAGTATAAATGACAAAGTCAAGTGAATAATATAAGAAAAAGTCTATTGATTGGTATCCAGGGCAATGAGACTATTTTTGGAATCTGTATAAATTATCTCCTCCTAAACTAATGTATGTCTTGGAGCAATAGTCAACTTGATAAAAGCTAATTTGGAGAAAAAGCATTTTCTATGTGTCCTTAATGGTATAACTCTTTGTCTATTCATTACAAAATGATAATGACAATGTTTTGAATATGTAAAAATCCATGAATAATGAATTTTGGTCTTAGCTTTTGATAGTATCTTAAAAAGAGGAACATGTATTTTTTCCAGTCTAATTTGGGGACTCTTCCTTATGGAGTTCATGGTCTGTCTAATTCATATATCACATATTTTGAAACATATTTTGTACCTTTTTCATAATTTAATGAGAGTTAATTGTTGACCGAAATTATCCTTTCATAAAGATTTCCATTCTTCAACATGCACTATAAAATTAACTATTACACAGGTATAAACCTTACTCTCAATGAAAAGTTTAAGATACATACTCGTTGTTTGGTAAAGTGGTCATATGCATATGGCATAGTTATTGTCAATGAGTCTCAAGAGGAAGTCTCATGAGACAAAAAGTAGTTTCTAGTGCATATTCAGTTTCTTGACAACAGAGGCAGATGCATAAAAATATTCCAGATTCCAAGTCTTTTCACCTATTCTTCCTGCTAATTTTCTGAAGATGTGTTGCTTATCCTTGAGTTGGGAAAACCAAAATGTAAAATAAAAGCAACGTATACAGTAGAGTGAAATAATTAAAAAGACTAGGTTCTTAATAACATTGTGGCATTTTTTCAAATATGACATTTCCTACTGCTGATCTGTAATATTTTCAAATGACTAAATAACTTTAATAATTACAATGGTAAGTAGTCTGTTTATATGTAAGTCAAATTAATCTTAATTGCTATATTTCAATCTCAACACAATGGATCAGAATTTTCTCCATAATCCAAACCGGCCATCTGCAGGATTGGCAGAGAAGGGGACATGGAGGATGTAGAATGCTTCAGCAAGAGAGCAAATTATGATTTTCAAGTAAATTATCACGTTACTGTGAGCTCTATACTTTCTCATAAGTGAGGATATATGAATTTCTCCTAATAATTAGCTGCGTGCTACATGACTAAGAGATAGCCTCCAGTTACCTCACGTCAAGTTCAAGGTCACCTGACAGGATGTGGAGAACTCCAGGGATAAAAGATGGAAGGGCAATACTGCATACCTAAAGAAACTCATTTTGACCAAACCAGTGAAAAGCATTCACTCATGTGAATGGAACAGTGAGTGAGCTCTTTTGTGATGGAGGGATTATTTTCTCATGAATCCATGAAATAAATCCCAACAGCATTTCAATGCCAAGTCGACTTGACAGTAGTCATCAAACAGGATCTTTTCTTGAACTTTATTTTGCTTTCTTGTCCACTTCAACTTTAGATGACCAGAAGTAGTCAATTAAATAAAGGAGTATGGTAGTTTTATAATAGTGCTGTAGCAAATCACTGCAAACGTAGAAACCTAAAATGACACAATTTATTATCTTAAAATGTCACAATTTATTATTTTTATCGTCTATATTGTTCATAGATCATAAGTCTAACATGCATCTCGGTGAGCTAAAATTTAAGTGTTGTCGAGACTGTGTATCTTTCTGGAAGCTATAGGAGTGAATTTGTTTCTTTGCATTTTCCAGCCTCTAGAGTTGTGCATTTCTCGGCTCATGACCCTCTTCTTCCATCTTCAAAGTCAGCTCCATTGGGTCTTTGTGTCTCTTTGACTGTTCCTCCACACCTCTTTTCTTCCCTGCCCTCCTCCCCCACTCCCATCAGGAAAGCTTCTTCACTTTTAAGATTATTTTAATGCAATCACAATTGAACTTTATAAAATATATACTAGGATGAAAACTTTAAACTTAATAAAATACTAAGGCAAGGATGCCTCCCAAACACATAATTGCCTATATGATTAGATCATTTTTGGATAAATATATTTAACTCTATCATTAGTAAATGTTTATTAAGTTTATGCTTATTTAGTTATTTGTTACAGTCTCAATTTTGTATATGTTAGTGCCAACATTATGTTTATGTAACAACAAAAAATAGCTTACACCTTCTTTCACAGAAACCTATATTAGAATCTAGTTTTGTGGTATAATATATTTCACTTTTTATAAAGCCTTATACTTATATAAGATGTTAAAATAAGACAAACTGGGTTTGAGATACATGGGGTCTCTACTATTTTCAAACCCTTTCTGAAGTCCAAAACTATACTAAAAACAAAAAGCTTATTAAAATTTAAAAAAAAAAGAAAAAGCAAGTTAAATTAATGATATAAGTTTTCAAATATCTATATAGAAACAAGTTTAATAAAATATTAAGAAAAATTTATGAGAAATAACTTCTGATTTGGTATTCAAGCACATATCAAAATATATCTTAAATGTTATTTCTGTAATCAATTAAAAATCGACAACTCACCTTTTGAAATAAATTAAATTTGCTTAGATTATTTTAATGCCTTGTTAAAATAGTCCGTTGGCCTCTATAGCATTTGGTATTTGAACTTGAGTTTAATGCACAAAGTTCAATGAACTGAAAAATGGAAATATCTGGAGACCGAGTAGTTATGACTTTTTTTTCCTATTTGCAACTGATGGTTCTATCAGTCACTAAATCGGTGATTGAAAATAAACATGTAATGATTCAGAAAATGATATGCATTTTATAAGTACACTATTCCAAATTAGTTTTTTTTTTTTAATAAATGTCTTCCATCTTTACAGTGACTGAGTTTATTATGTATTTTGGCTCAGACCTTTATCATGGAAAATTAATTAAAATATTATGTAATTTCACTATATAACTAACCAATGATTGTCAGTTAATTATTGGCTAATAAGTGGTGCTGAGTACTGCACCAGTTATTTTAGGGAATTATATTGTATAATGAAAAGGTATGCATTATTCGCTCTCCGGGAGCCTCTCGCTCTGCATGTGGAGACCAGGTTAACACCTCACAAGTGGAGAACAAGATGCCAAATTAGAGCACTCATTAGAAACTATGCACTACAGAACAATAATGCTTCACTCTAGCTAAGGGAACAGAGAAGAATATGGAATGAAATAATTGGGGGAAAATTTATGAAATAGTCAATAGCTTAGATAAATTATGAAAGAAGATATTAGGAAAAATAAAGAGGAAAAGAATAATGATAGGTGAGGGAGAGAACAGAAAACTTGTGACAAAGGCACAAAATAGCAACAATAAGGATGTATTTAGATTTCAGTGAACAAAAATGTTCTGTGTAAAATAGTGAATATACAGAGAGCAATTGTGAGGAATAATTGTGAGGAATAATTAGGTAATGTGGAGCCATGTCATAGTCTCAAATTGATACGATGAATAAATAGTTAAGAGCAATAGGCTTAATCAAAATATGGTGTCAAAAATGTTGTAGTAGGTTCTTTATATCAAACGTGTTAAATATTAGTCTCCATTGTAAAGACTTGTTCATTTGATAACATAATAAGAGAAATCCAATTTTTCAACTAAGCTATGCCATTTTAAAGGCAAAGTCACATAAAAATATTATGAAGTAAAAATGACAGTGTCAACAGTTAAAATTTCCATTTTCTTTCCTCAAGTGAATAGAATTTGGTATTTGCGATTCTTCTGATTTGTGTTATCACCCCTTGAAAAAACAACATATATAGAAAAGTTAGTAAGATCATATAAATCTTTTTTGCATATTAAAAAAAAATCCTTATTGTATGTAAAGCCAGTGTTCAAATTGTTTTGAAATTGGTATGGGGCTATTTAGTACTTCATTGATTTACAGACACAGAGTGACTTTAATAGGAATTCCAGATGAAATCCTAACTTAACTCAAAGGTCTCTCAAGCTGGGCAAGGGATGGAGGCGGAGGAAGAAAACCAAGTGTTCAAAATACGTAGACAATTTTTTTCTAGGATGTAGAAAATGGGAAAGAAGTTCATTCCCCACTTTAAAAGAAAAAAGATCAGAACAATATCTAAAGTTAGTACTTTCCTTGAGACCATCAAAGAACTGGGATCCCAAGAAAGCCAGTTGCTTAAATTCCAGGAAGAAACAAAACCTTTCAGGTAGACAGACACTCATCCACCTGTACAAAGCATAGTAGAAAATGATGTAAGCCACCATATAGGTAGGTAAGAAGAAATTAGCTGATGATTAAACAAAATGCTAAAAGCCAAACGTGGAACAGAGACCCCTGAGAGCACCACACGGAAGGGCTATTTGCAGATTCTTCTTCATGGACATCCATCTGGTGTTCATGAGAAAGTCAAGGCAAAGCGGGATATCAGAGTCTGTGTCAGCTGTGTAGCTGTGCAGATACGATTGGCTATATTTGCAGGAAAGGCACCTGGCCTCATCTCTCACAGGACATGAGGAGAAACAAACGAAAAACAACTCTGCCTTTGGAGCAGGGGCGAGGAACAGTCCTTGGCACAGGATCCTACCACAATAACATTGCAAGTACACTGTAGGTGACCTAAGTAACAACAAGACACAAAACCAGCTCGTCGCCTGCCCAGAGTGACTCAGCTCCCTCCTTATCCCAGTTAATGGCTTGACAGAAGTCAAAATCAAGGTGCTGGGTAGAGGCTGTGGTTGGTGAGGAAGAACTGAAAATTGATAATTAAAAATATTGTACATAATCAGAAATTCATTGTAATCATTTATGTTTCAATTTTAAAAGTAATTTAGACAGCTAGATATCTGTTGGTGTCTCATTATGGTGTCTTTGTAGTCACGATAGAGCCTGGACTTGATATGCTCACCAAAATCTTTTGTCATCTTCATTTTTAGACTGTTTTTAAAGAGTCACTTCAGGGATTGCTATACATAGATGTCTGATTTAAATCATATTGACCCAGTCTGGCTAGCAGATTCTAGATAGACTGAGAATCTGGTAATTTACTATTTAGAAATTTTTTCTAAATGTAGTCCTATCTTCCTAGATAGACCTCAGATTTAATTTTTCTGCCAAGTGTGTGTGGGGAGGAGATGGGGGTGAGTTGGAGGGGGTTAGACTGCTGTCAAGACATTTTAAAAAACCTAAATTTACTAATTTGCTCCGAAAGTAAATACAGCCATTCTTATCTTGCTTTTTAAAAGTATAAAAGTACACTATAGTCATGCACCGCATAACAATGTTTCAGTCAGTGATGGACCACATATGGAGTGGTGGTCCTGTAAGATTATAACGGAGCTGGAAAATTCCTGTCACCTAGCACACACCCTAATGCCATATGCACAGTGCATTACCCGTGTGTTTGCAGTGATACTGGTGGAAACAAGCGTGCTGTGCTACCAGTCATATAGAAGTATAGCACTTATCTATAGTGCATAAAATTTGACAATAATAAATTATTATGTTACAGGTTTATGTATTTACTATACTATACTTTACATTATTATCTTAGGGTTCACTCTTCCTACTTATAAAAAAAGTTTATTGTGAAACCGTGTGCTGTGTAACACTGGCAGCAGCCCCATACATTTGTTTACTGTGACTCTCGATTCCATCATTTTCTCTTGTGCTTAATTTAATCTTGTGTTGTTTTGTAAATTTAGTGTCACTTAGGTGTAGAGTGTTTATTAAGGCTGTAGTAGTGGACACTATGTCCTAAGCCTTCACGTTCACTCACCACTCAGCAACTTCCAGTCCTGGGCTCCATTCATTGTAAGTGCCCTGTACAGGTGTACCATTTTTAAAAATCTTTTATATCATCTTTTTACTACCTTTTCTGTGCTTAGATATGTTTGGATGCACAAACACTATTGTATTACAATTGCCTACAGTATTTAGTACAGTAACATGCTGTACAAGCTTGTAGCCTGAGTGACGGGCTGTGCCATACAGCGCAGTGTGTAGTGGGCTACTCCATCTAGATTTGATTATGTGTTCGCACAACACTGAAATCGCCTGAAGATGCATTTTTCAGAACATACCCCCATCCTTAAGAGGCACATGATTTTATTAACAAATAAAAGTTGTGTTTTTATGGGTTTAGAGCAGCCACATGAATAAAACTATGCCTTGTGCATTTGCAAAACCAATTCTGTAGGAAACTTTCACTGTTATATTCTATTGCATATCTATCTTCTTACATATGGTGGGACTCCATTCAACATATACAACAACTAAGATTTTTGGCATATTACTCCCTCAGATGTTTACTAAAAGAAGTGTGACATTTACAGAGGAAGTTGCTATATTAAAGATTCATCAATTCCTTATATTTTCTAAGATGAGGATAAGCACCATAGAGGCCTTAGGCAAGTGTGATAGGTATCGGCTCTAATTACAATCAGTAGTTAGTGGTTCTCATTTCAGAACAGGTACAATGTCTAATTTATTGGCAGGAGTGTAGGTGCTAATTTTGCTTGTAAATGAAAAGAACAAGTGTTTGCCAATTAAATCAAGCAGCTGCTTCACAGTCAGTAGTAGTAATAGCTACCAACAGAACTCCAAGCCATTACTCTAAATTGTTTAATGAACTGCTTTTAATATGTAGTAAACTATGACCCTTATTCCTTAAAAATGGTGGGCCAAGGCTTAGTTATTCAAGCTTTAATTGACCTCACAGTGGCTCGTCTACATTATTGTAGTAGGTGGAGCCAAACTTTGAAAACTGCGATGAAGAGATATCTATGTATCTATCTATCTATCAATCAATCTATCAATATAGATATAGATATAGATATATACACCAGTGTATTTAAATACATTCATATTAGCTATATCTGTGATTGACATTCACATTTCTGATCTTTTATGTGTTCAGACAGTTTCCGCTATTCTGTTTAAGGTGTGTTTTTAGCTGTACAAAGGACCTTTTAGTCATAAAGGACGCTAGTACTCTACTCATTTTTTCTGTTTGTTGTTACTCAAACAATATCCTTAATTAAATAAAAATGATAATCAAGGACAGAAGACTGTAAATGTCACAATTTTCATAGATAACTGGATACTTCACTCCTTGGAAACTGCACAAAACTTTTTTTTTTTTTTTTTTCAATTGTAATTCGCCTGGGGCTGTGCTGGTTTAGAACTGCAAGTTCCATGTACTGGAAAGCACCTCAGTCTCAGGCAAACCAGGACCTTCGGTCATCCGAGTATACATTTACCCATGTTCTGTGCATCTTTGCAATTCATTCTGTTTACTTCTGAGTGGTATTTTATTGCATCTATTTTCCTGATAATTGACATCTGCCCTTATTTTTTTTTCTTTTGGCAACTGTGAAGTAAGCTGATATAGACATTCTTGTACAAGTGTTTTTGTGGACATATCTATTTTCATTTGGAAAAACACAATGAAGTGAAATTCCTGGGTCAAGGGTGGTCCTTAATTTTACTAAAAAAATTACCATTTTTTTTTTCAAAATGTTCATACCATTTTACAGTCTACAGCAATATGTAAATGTCCCAGGTGTGCCACATCATTGCCAACATTCAGTATTGTCAGACTTAAAGAAATAAGTAATTCTAGTGGTGTGTAGTGGTATCTCAGTGTGATTTCAGTTTGCTTTTCCCTGATGACCAGCTGTATAGAACATCTTTTCATATCGCTATTGGCCATTCACAGATCCTCTCTGAGAAGTGTCTTTTCCCACTTTTCAAAATAATTGAAATGTTTTTCTTTTATTATTGAGTTATAGAATTTTTTATATGTATTCTGAATGTAAATATGTCACCAGATATACATTTTTCAGGTATTTTCCCTTGACTGTAATTTGCCTGGTACCTTTCTTAACAGTATGTTTTGAGGAACAAAAGTTATTTTTTATTTCGATCTTGATGAAGTGTATTTTTTTATGCTTTAATTGTATGGTTATTTCTTTCTGTGCCCAATCTAAGAAATCTTTGCCTATAATATCTGCATCCTCTATCATCTTTCCAATATTCAATAATGCTCCTCTCCTATTTATTTTTTAATGGTATGCCCATCTCTCCTGTGGTGCTCTGAGCCCTGATACAATTTCTATAAAGAACATTCAGCTTTCCAAAGTTCCTACCAAACGATTATCTTTAGGCAGCCTTGATCTTAGATATGCCAAAATCACTGAGGGATAGCGTTATTATAAGTCATGCTAACTTCTTGGAAAAAAGAAGAGGGAAGGAAATCTCCAGGACAAAAGTAACACATTAGTATCAGCAAATTTCCTGAGCTGTTATTTCCCTTCAGCATATTTACATGTAGGAAGAAAAATGTATCTTCCTCATTCTATCCTGGTGATCATCTTCTCCCAGTGTGCCACCATTGACTTAAGATGTTTTGCCTATGTGTGTCAGACCTCTGATGTTGGTCAGGCTCTCTCTAATCAGGTGACCACATGTTCTGCTTTGCCTAGAACGGTCCTTGTTTATACCTTTTATTTTATCAAGCTGTCTGGATTCACTTTTGCTATTTGTCAAAATATTTAATTATTAGTCTTAGTCATGACCAAGTTTGGTAGAATTGGCTTTGTACGTTCAAGTTCTCCCATGGTTTCAGCTGGTGGCATGTGAAATGGCTGTGCACTGTGCCAGTTCTCATTTTAATATATAGTCAAATATGAATAAGTACCCGTAATCTGTTGTGTCTTTCCCCAACTCTTTGCAAAATTATCCAGCACTTCTCTTTTAAGGACGACATGGAGAGCACTAGCTGATAAAATTAATTGCACAGATTAGTGAGTAGTGTGAACTCACTCTTTCCGGCTATGGTAGGAGTATTATTAGATACTGCTGTTACATCCAGCAATTTGGTAAAATAGCTCCTTGTGCCGTGATTCACAATGAGGTCTGTAACATGCGAGATACAGATTGGCTGCTAATCAGCAGTGTCATTGGGAACCATAGCAAAATAATGACATCATTTGTAAATTACATGTAGGAAATCGAGGCTGAACAGAGCATGGAGCACATAAAGAACAGTTTGAGCGCTCTAGCTACAGTGTTTTAAATTTTTGGTATAAGATCTCAACTTTTTGTACCTTTTTTTGCCTTGTAACACTCTTAAATATTTTTTCAATGTACTTCTCCTTTTTAAAAATACTAGTCTTAAAAGAAAGAAACATTTAATGAATATTTACTTAATATTTCCGAGTTTCCGTGTCTCGGTATTATTAATGGTTGATGGTGTATGCATAATCTGTAATATGAATGGAAAGGGGGGCCTCATCGCTGAAGAAACCAATCTTTCTGTAGTTGCAGAGTCATGAGAAGTTCCAACATCTTGCTTTTCAAGAGTCTGCAAGTGGCATTCTGGGGTGTTCGGTTTACTAGAACATAGCTTTTCTTTCTTGCCACCATGGCCTACCCTGCTGTGTAAAATATACTTTTCTTTTGTCCAATTGTCCGCATTGTATGGAGGAAGCAACCACTTTTTTCTATGCCTCTCTTACTTTTATGTTAAAATTTTACAGATTTAACAGTTATGATAATTCCAGAAAGAAAATACAGGCAGTCATTTTGAGCATACATATCAGAATATATCGATTCCTATTTTAATGTGGAAAAATTATAATTTATGTATTGGAAATTCCTCAGTCTAAGTGGTTACAGTCTCAAAATGTATTAATAATTCAAATGCCCATACTGTCTAGCCAGTCTTAATCTATATCAATTCTGGTTGTTGCATCACTTAGAATACTTCTAGGTATAAGTAAGAGTAAGTTCAAATAAAAATTTTCTGGAATCTTAAAGACTTTATTTTATCACATAAAAAAAGTAGTTCAAGTATTGGACAGTGTGGCAGACAAACTCCAGAGTGGCCTCCATGATTCCCGCCACCGATGATTGTATGCTGTATGAACCCCTATCCTGAGCAGGGACAGAAAGAGTGACTTACATTTAATCAGAAAAAGGTGATGGATGAAGGTGATTGTGTGCACACGATTACATAAGACTGTAAATCATCTAGAAGCTAGAAGATTATTTCTTTGCTGGCTTCGAGGAAGCGAGCGATCATGGTGACCGATCTGGAAAGGAAACGAGGGTGGCTTCCAGCTAATAGCAGGAAAATGAGGCCCTTAGTCTGGCAAGTGAAAGCCTCGTCTACTAATGGTATGATACACTCGGACCTATAACAATCACTAATGCCATTTGGCCTAGATAAACTAATATGCACGTATCATATATGAACATCGTTTATTTTTTATAAAAATTGAGTTAGTTATTGTTATCTTACTAATGTTATAATTTTGCTCCTTTTAAGTATGCAAGTCTGATAACTGCTGTGTTAGCCAACTTCTGACCTTACAGGTAGTTGCTGACATAAGTGATGGGAATGCAATAATTAAATATTGCAATAATGCAATAATGAAACATATATTGCTCTCATATAACTACATCCTTGTGGCAGGATACAGACTATCAACATGTAAGTAAATAAATTATTAAATGTTAGATACTGTGGAGAAAAACAGGGACATGTATGTTATTGATGTTTGCTAGAGCCAAAGGCAAAGCAGTAACATATAAATTAACTCTAAAATATCAAATTATTTTCAGAATACTTCATTAGTAGTAGATATAGCATAATAAGTAGTATAGTCTGCTAAAAAATGATATACATTTTTAAAAAGGGAATATTTCAAATTATTGAATTATGATTCAGAAATATTTAAAAAAACAATTATTACGATAGGTACATTAAATATGATTTGAAGATAACTATACACATCTCTATTTCTAATTAAAGCAGTAAATGATTATGTGCTGGTGATCACATTTCTCAAAATTGTATGCAAAAATTATGTATTTTGCAGTACCCAAAATAAATATCAGGGAAAGAACACTATTTTCAGTATAAAATGCTAAAATAGTAAAACTAATATTTATTTTCGTATTGTTAGATATTGAAACCAGGGTGCTTTTTATGGAAGAATCTCAGCATTTTAAATTGGAGCGATGCAAGACCTTTATTATTATCAATCTTCTCCAGGCATAAGAACTTCAGTTTCATTATGACATGCCCCACAATCTGCCTCCGAGCAGCGCATTGTATTCATGACATGGCATTTGATGAGGGCTGATGTAAGGACCTAAGACAGGCGTGAAAAGCAATTGTTCATGCTACTCCCCCATCAGATTCATGGAAAACAATTGACTACGTCAAACGAATTTCTTCATTTTCACTTTTGCCATGATATGTAGGGTCCTCTTTCCCCTCCCCCACCCACCTCTTTTGATTATCGTTTTCTGGCTCTCTGTAATGGGAAAACCAGCATATGTAAGTATTAAGATAAAATATATCTCTCACTTTTATTTCCCTCTCAAATACATGCCTTTCTTCCTTGCAGGTGTGCCTATGTTAGTCAACATAACTTAAAATGTTGACAGAATACTGTGCATGTACACAAGATTGTCTTTTATGCAGATAAAACTAAATAGCCTTTGAAAGTGGTACCACTTTCTCTTTTCTTTACCATACCTCAGACTTAGGTGAGATTCGTGTTTATAATTTCTGGAGGTTTCAAGAAAAGCACATATATTGGAAGAAAAGAACCCTGAAAGAAATAAAGATTATTATGACTTTGAATCTTTACAGCATCCAAATGCAAAACTGCTCTTTGCAAAGAGTTTATAAATTCACTTATATTAAGGTATGAATGACTAATCAGGCCAGATTTTGCTGTCATCTAAAGTAACCACATTAAATGAGCCCAGAACTCTATCCAAAAATTTTTCATAGAACGTGAGACATTGATGAATAAGATGAATAGATTTATAATGCTTTGTGGGTGTGTGGTGTGTGGGTGTGTGGATTGTAAAGAGAAGTCTTTTGGGGGCCATCGAAATCACATTATGTACACTTACTTATTTGTAATACTGATAGTGTCTAGAAATGGAATAATTACATTCTGAGTGGAATTGACCTAGAGAAATACATTCAATGTTAATATTTGTCTTTTATGTCAGTATATAATATTTTCCAGGTAACCACATTTGGAATTTGTGTATCTCCTTTCCTGCAAAGTGAATTTTCTTATGGTACTACTTTGAAATATGTAATAGTCAAAGGAGACATTAATCCTTAAATGTTAATCAATTTTATGTTGTCTGTAGATTTTGATATTTGTAGCATCCAGTTGCTTAACTGGTTTAACAAAGTTAAGCATAGAGAAATCACTCAAAAATTATCCCAACATTAATATTGACGATTACCATGATGAATTTGTGTACTTTATCGAAATTGAGAAAATATTCCCATTTCTTTTTCACATCTTTTAAATCTTAAGTTAATAGGAATAATTACTAAAATAAAAACTTAATTTATGTTACAACTTTCTAGTTTTTAACTTATGTACAATGTGAAGTAGACATCTCAAGATATTTCAGTCTAATTACTTCTATGATTCCTCTATTATTTGGGGAAATTTGATGATTTCTCTCTCCCTTAGGGATTTAAATGTCTATGTAAAATTTCGCTCAAAGATATAAAGCCTTTAAAAAATGTAATTGTAGAGCAATCAGTCATGCCCTTTTTCTCTAACATATTATGAATTCTGACATCTCAGATGTGCCTATAAATCTGAGGTTTCCAACTAGCAAACCCAAATCTCTAAAGAGGCCGCCATGTTTTAACACAGGGAGTTCTGCAGCCTCAGAATAGGAAGACTTACCACTGTGGACTGTTGGGAGGTTTTGTCAAGAGAATGGAAGGTGGGAGCATCACACTTAATTGTGATTTTCAGATTAGAAGGAAGAGAATTGGTGTGATTCTTAACGCAAGGCAAGAAAGACTGTGTTCTAATGCTAGTAAGGTGATAAGATCTGAGATCCAGTGAGTGACACGGATGCTTCCTTGATAGTTGACTGTCTATAAAGTCAAACTTAGAGAGGAAGTAGAAACCAGGCTTCCTTACTTTCCTAAGAATTTGTGTGCTCTTTC
>CM053512.1:8339628-8397635 GCA_028627145.1 Eidolon dupreanum | reverse complement strand
TTTTCAGTTCTGATGGCAAAATTCCTTTGCTTTTTGGCAGGCGAGCAGCAAAAATAATGTGAATCAACATTGTATGTGAAGTCTATGGTTCATTAGAATTTAGCATTGTGAGTAGAATGACTCTGAGTGCTCTATGTTGCTGTTTTACCACAGCTGATTAGATCTCAGGGTTTTACAAATTCATTTTCAATGTTATACCAAGGAAAAAGTGTAAAGCATGTCAATATTGCACATAGAGTTACAAAAAAAAAAAAAAGCAACAGGATTTGTGTTTTAAACTAACGCAGTTAACTAGGTTTGCTTTATAATCCAGATGATACAATTAAACTACTGTATGAATTTGCAAAATCAAAAATATAATGCCTTGTTTTCTAGTTTAGAGCAATGTTATAATGTTCAACTCAATATTTTCTTAGTTTTCAGTAAAACTCATAAAATTAAAACAATCTCTGTATTTTTCCATCGTTGTTCACCTTAAAATATTTTAGCATTATATTCTTGTCTGATCAGTTGTAAATACTTATAAGGCTAATGGGTATAAAAGATACATATACACTCATAAATATAGATTGAAGCTCATACGGGAAAATCAGGTATGAATAAGACAATACATATTATACAGGCTAAACTGGGTTATCAGGTGTCGATATTTTCCATTGACTTCAAAGCATTTGTGTAATGTATGTTTTACATCATTGGTTCCCACAGTGTTTTCTTAGGCACCATAAGGGCCCTTTCACAAACCTCAAATAATACTGAATGGCTTTAAATGCAGAATGAAACTTGACTAAATCTTATGATTATGTTACAAGTTGAAAATTTTTAATGGGAAATATTTACTACTGATTACTCATACATAGCAGAAATACTTGATACTCACACATGCACTATAAATGGCGTGTTACCAGGATCTTGAATTTTCTTAATTTGGGACTAATTAAAAGTAATTGAAAATCATTAAATAAGCAGTTTATTCTTCTGACAGCCTCCTATGGAATTTCATTTTTTACTGGCCCTTTCAAATCAGAATAGTAAGTAATTTAAGAGTAATTGGATGTAAGAGATATGATCTGAATACTTTTGCTTTATGAATTAATAATTTCAATTAGAGTTTATAGTCTTTAAAAATGTTTAACATTAAAAAATCGTAGGTAAAATGAAACGACAGCTGAGCAGATGATTAAATAACAAGAACAATAAGTGTAGGGGACATCTGGAGTTGGTAAGTGGTGCATGAATTCTTTTTTTGTAACATCTTCCATTGCCAGTCTGAGAATTCAAGAACGTGTTAACTATGATGAAGAAAAAAACTATGAAAATCGCATATGGTATAACTAGTTTGAATAGCTCACAATTTGATTTTGAATCCTATAATGTAGAAATATTGCTTAAAGTAAAGAATGCTGTTTTATAAAAAATGAAATATAAATTATCATTTTGTAAATATGTATTGATTAGCTAAATAATAGAGTAATATTTTTAAGATCAAGCACATACATGTATCTACTAACTATATAGATGCATCACATTAAAAATGAATTATAGTGAAGTTATTTTTAAAGACTTGATTACATTTAGTTTTCCCCATTTAAGTATAATAAATGCTTAAGTGTGATAAAAATAATATAAACTTTCTTATGTGACATTTTCACATTTCTTCATAATAATCATGTCTTATATTTGAAAAGTAAATATCTAGTGAGACTTCTTGTAATACTTTTTTGTTTTTCTTATTCTAGGCACAATAGCTATCTATCTATCTATATATGTGTGTGTGTGTGTGTGTGTGTGTATATCACATAAGTAGAGGAATAAACAGAAAGAAATTATAAAATACAGTCATTTTTATCATCTGTCTTGTATTCTGCTTGGTAATTCTCTTTTAAGTAAATTAGATTACAGAAATTACATTTACATGTGGATCAGAAAAGAGACAAAACTTCTGACTTTACAGATGGCTGTTTTTCTTAATTATATGGGTAATAGTTTAGAAATAACTAATTGGTCATGCCTGACAAGTAATAGCAGTTTTTCCAAAATAAACAAATGTTCACATTTTTCATACTTAATCAGAGACTTTATGTGCAAAAATGACCAAATGTATCATCTATTCTAAGCCTCCTGTGTTGTTTTATAATAAACGACCATCTGTACTTTGATTTGAATGAGTTTGTCTGTGATGACCAGAGAATCTGATTACATGGCAGATGGTTTTGGGAGAAGAACTTGTCTTTTTAGAAGTAAGCAGACTAGCACTTTTCAGCATTTTGTCCATTCTGTCCCAACTCACATCTGCTACTTCTGATGCAAAGGTAAAATGCAAGCTATCACTTCCTTAATGTCATTCTCTTCGCTTTTCTAAATCAGACAAAATGTGAGAGAGAGCTTGTAAGTAACATTCTCCCTGTCACAGGCCTGTTCATGTCAGAATGTGAGGCTGATTAATAAGGGAAGCAAAAGCGTGTTTCCATGTTCAAATGCTTGGTGTCGTTAATGTGGGAAATGATATTTGAATCTCTGCCTCTCAGTCTCCACATGACAGTTTGCATTCTCTTAGGTATCTACGCTGCTGGTGCTGCTTGCCCTCTGAGTTGTCACTCTCTGATGCAAGACTAAATCAAACTCAAATTATTTAGTCAAACAAAAATATTCATTTAGTGAAATGATATACACGTTTGTACAATATCTTGACATATTTAAAACTGATTTTATAATTCTTTCCTTGGATCTTCCTAGTTATCCTATACAGGAAGTGTAGGCTGACTCTACATTTTACAAGAAGCTGAGGCTTTGAGAGATCGAGTTACTTATCAAGGATCATGATTAACTAGCAGGACTATAACTAGAAATTAAGATAGAACTATTATTTATTTTTATAGGCCCCCATCCTACAAAATGGTCAGCTGCTTGATGAAAATTGGTCTATGTTTCTTTTTAATTCCTAGCAGATGCTTTACAAACGTAGAATTAAAAAACAGTATTTTTGTTTGGTTTTTAATTTTCAAAAGCAATATGTTTATGTCTTAAAGCAGAATTTTAGACTTCTGAAAAAATTTGTGGAGACTGTCCCCCTGGAAATTTTACTTTCCTAGGAGAATATTTCCTCCCTGTGACTTGTGTCCTAAATCTTGAGAGAACAATGTTGATTATCTAACTTAACTGATAAACGTATTTCCCCAATCAGTAATCAGGTTAGAGGAATAGAACCGTGTACC
This sequence comes from Eidolon dupreanum, assembly GCA_028627145.1. NCBI lineage: Eukaryota > Metazoa > Chordata > Mammalia > Chiroptera > Pteropodidae > Eidolon > Eidolon dupreanum. The sequence goes on along the minus strand of CM053512.1, from coordinate 8,394,420 downwards.
AGTTGGATTCAGTGCCAAGTATTAGTGAATAATACAGATCAAACAAAATCCAGGCTTCTCAGGCATTAGAGTATTAGGGAACTTATACATACTTCAGATAATGGCTAAAACATCCAGTTAGTTTAGAGTGTTAATTAAGACCCAGCCCTAGATAGTTTAAGAAAGTGAGATGTCTCTGAATGTACAGCTCTTTAAGGTACATTAAAATTTTATTAAAGATAAAATATTAAGACTTCTTTGTCAAGAGATGAATTTTGCATGTGTATTCTCCCCCCCACGATATAATCTATAATATAATTAAAGAGATGCAAATTATCCATAACATCACTAGAAAGAAGAAATTGTGTTAAAGATGATAACAAAATTTAAGCAAGTTTTCAAGTTTTAGAGTAGCTGAAACGAGATCGAGCAAAGATACAAAGAGAGAGGTGAGGTGTTGGAGGTGGTCGTTGATTAATTTTCCATGAAGAACATGAAAAATAAAAGAAAAATACACCCCAAACAAAGTAAACTATTAGGAAGTTACAGAGGGCTTACTGGAATGATTATAGTAGAAAAAGAACTGGCCATGTCTTAAGTGATGTACTCAGAGGCTGTGGCTATTGCTTTCACTCCCAACCATTAGGCCTAGTGCCCTCTGTGCCTTGGTGCCCAGCATGTAAGTGTCAGCATGGGTATTTTGGTGATAGAAAAGCCAGGCAAGACCTCAGCCAATCATATCTCACCACAGTAGCCTGGGGCGGGGGGGGGGTAGATTCCAGATGCCAGGTCGAGTAGAAAATTCCTAAGTTCTTTTACCAAGATGACATAATTTCTTACTTAATTAAAAGCTATTCTCACTCTGCCATTCTACGCCTTACACAGTCAGTCTGAGAAAAAGAACACATTCAGGCAAATCACGTAGACAGAGATATGCTGGTGATATCTCCTAGGCTCTTGTTGTTCTCCCTTAGTTCTGTTGAACAAACATATAAAAATGTAAATCATAAGATAAAATTGAGAAAAAAACCTTACTAGAAATTTTATAAAAATACAACATCGGAACAAGAGCAAAGGGGACTATCATAGAAACAAGGCAATTTCACTGAGCTGAACAAAATCTTAAGTATTTGCATCAAAATACTCCACCGAGTGTCAAGCCAGAATATTAAAGGAGAAAAAAGAGACCCTAGATACATAAAGATACAGTCACTTGAATATGCTCTTTTGGTAAAGTGACCATAACAAGAATTACAAAGGAGATAACTATATTAATGAAACTATTATGTTCTATATCTATAGCACTTACATTAACAAAACAACTGACAGGCTGTAATATGCATGCTTATGAATGCTAATATATTAATGCCCATTAATCTGACTCATTTTGAAGGATATTATGTTCAATTACATACTTATTAATTTTGAAATCTTGATGAAATAGAATTTTGAAGGAATAAATGAATTATGCAAATATGTGTAAAATTGTCTTAGGCTAAATTGACCGATACATGTGTAATAGCAAAAAAAAAAAAAAAACCCCGAAAGAAATGAAAAAACTAAAATGTCTAAGCCATCCCAGTCTTTTAACCCACAAAATCATCCGCATGAAGATTTTCTGTAAAAATTGAAGTAAAATTCAGGACAAAATGATTTCTTTGACAGTAATAATTTACAGTGCAGAGTCAAAAGTTACAAAATGTCCCAGTCCATTATATCTTAGACATAATATAGCCAGATAGTTTATATATAATGCCAGATTATATATGTACCAATCTTGTTTATCAGAATGGAAACAACAATTCTAAATAAAGTAATTGTGAATAATTGTGTGATATTACAATAATTAACATAATGCGATCTTAGATTTAGTTAACTGATTCTACACTGTGTTTTCTCTTTCTTTCTAACCACTTGGATTAATCCTTCACTATTCTGTTCTTTCTCCCTCTTTCTAAGTGTGGTATACAACAATATTCATTTATTAAAGTTTTTTTTTTTTTTTTGGTTGATCTATATTTACTCCAGGGAGTTAAAATCTAATGTCTTGACTTTCCTATATTTATCTCCAGAGTTGCTATTCCTGTTAAAATTCATTCTCTAGTATCTAATTTGTTCCCAACCTCTTACCCCATGCAAAATCTATTTTACATATTGCAAGCAGAGCCTAGTTCATAGTTGGTTCCCTCTGCAATCTTTCCAAGTTACCAACTTCTTTATGATGTTCTTATTTCTTTCACGATAAATATGCAAATGTTGATAACTTCTGGATCATAAAATATGCCTAATAAGTACTTGTTGAATGCCCACAGACAAGATTTTGATGTTATAAAATTAACATCCATTCATAAAATGACTGAAATAAAAGGAGAGGAAAGTCAAAATCAAAGAAAGTGTATAGAGAAGTTTTAGTTGTCATGGAAAAATATGCTAAAGAAACAATGGCCTAGGAAATACTTATTAGATGAAAGTGTGGGGGGAAAAAAAGGTAAAATGAGCATAGAACAATTAAAAATAACAGCAGAGTCTATCTGAATGAAACTTTTATAATGCATGCGACTGCCATTTAGACCTTACAAAGCAGTGTTGAATATAGCATTCTATCAATAGTATGGTAATAATTCTCAGATATCCAAATATACATCAAGGGAGGGGGGAGGTAGACGAGGGGAAAAATTTAAGTCATTTCTTCAATTAAAAAATCAATTAATTAAAAAAAACAAATATACATCAATTGCCTTTATTTTATTCCTTTAAATAAATTATCTCAGCAATATTGACATTTTGGGGTGGATCACTCTTTAGGGGACATTCCTGTTCACTGCAGAATGGTATGCTCCCTCTGTGGCTTCCAGTCACTAGATGGCCATAGCATCATTCCCCCATTGCCACCACAGTGTGACAACGAAACATGTCCCCTGGTGGGAGAAGAGGCGGGAAACAAAGCTAGCCCTGTTTCAAACCATTGTTTTAAAGGCTCTTTAGGAGTAAGATACACAGAGATTTCTTTCTAAAATTCCTTTGCTTCATTTGCCTAGTGAATAGCTACTATAGTATTAAAATGGTACAATAAATTCTTTAGTGTTTTTTAAATCATTTCAAAGAAGAATAACTAAATTTAAACTATCAAAAATTAGATAGCAATTGTATATCAGAGTTTAAGTCCTCTGATAGTAATAGATAACATAATTACTATAGAAATTGGTAAAACAAATTTTCTACCTTTTTTTAAGTCGTACACTTGCTTCAATATTGGGTATCAATGACCTATTTTTAACTTTTCCACTGCTCTGTTGTATATAATTTTTGGCATATAGTTTAAACTAAAAACTAAATGTATATTTCTGAGGATTAGTTTCTATAACAAAATGAATGTAGGGAATTATATTGTGTATCATGTCATACAGGGGGGAAATTATTATGAAAGTTAGGAATAGCTTTTGCATTAGCTGGGCAAAACAGAGAATATCTCCCTTTGACACCAAACCCAGAGGAAACTCTTTGTGCTTATTTTTCCAAGTCTAAACAGCCATTTTAAGAGACATCAAAAAGATTTACTGTTGGCTAGTTGGGATGTTCAGGCCTTTGGGGGTAATTTCCATTAGATTAAGGTACACAAACTTCAACTGAGAGTCCCATTTCTTCCGGTTTCAAAAAAAAAAAATGCTAAGAAGAAATTTTTTATAGTCATATTACAGGCAACTAAGAAACTTAATTTGGAGAAAAGTCTCTGTTTTAAGACTCAGACACAGACACAGCTTACCTGAAGGCTGACAGCAATGCCCTACACTTCTATGAGATTTCAAGTCCAATTATGTGCCAATGATCCAGTGATTATAGTATAAGTCCTCATCCCTGTAAGAAACCTGTATGCTTATAAAGAAGGCTACTTCAAAACCAAAATTGTGAAGAAGGTAAAACATGTGTTTTCTTTCCTTTTACAATTTTCTTTTATTTTTGACTATAATTTTTACTAGAATTTTTTTTCTCTAAGTTCCAGCAACCCAGTTTTCAGTATGTTTTTCTACCCCTAAACTGTCTAGATTTCTATGACATGCCTGACCCTATCTTGTAATACATACTCCATATTGGGTTAAAATAAGCATTTTCTAAATAATAAACTATACAGATGGTAAACTAAGATGGAAGTTAAATTTAGCCTGAAATAATGGTAATGAAAAGTTAGGATAAATTGGGCTTATAAAAATTACTTTAGTGGTATAAAAATAGTTTATGATGACACTTGCTCTTTTGCATAATTTCTAGCCTAATGGAATTCGGTGGAATATCATGTGTAATTCTGAAGTGATATAGATGTAGGAAAATTGAGGGATCATATATGCATTGCCTTATTTTACAAATTAAGAAAAATCTCCAGAGATGCAAAATTATAATGCAAAGTTTCCACTGAATATCGGTTGTGTGTATTGGTTTGGATAATCTAAAGTCCCCTGTTTTTCAATGAAACACTAAATCTACGTGTTGTAGTGATGTTTTGTAAATGCCATTGAAGTTCATAACCAGCTAATTTTAAATAAAGGAGAGTGTCCTAGGTAACCTGAGTGGTTCTTATATAACCACTTGAAAGACCATGTGAACAGAACAGGAGGTTCATCTCATGTTGAAAGTTTCATCTTTCCTTTCCTGATGGCCTACATGTGGATTCTGGACTTGCTTCTACAGTCCTATAAGCCAGTTCCCTCTAATGAATTACTTTGCATGTAACAGGTGGGAAATAAACCCAAGGACCTTTCATCTAGTGAAATTTCTAGGAATTCATTAGTGTGGAACACGTTGTAATATTCTTTCTCAGGTAAGGGATCAGCTGCTCCCCCTCACCCAACCGAAAAAGAGACACAGTACTTATTTTGCACTTTGGAGGCAACATATTTTTCTCATTCAAGTGTGCTCTCTGGCCCAACACCAAGTAGCCTGAAGAGGTACTACTTTAGAGTCTGGAAGAAAAGTCTCCGTGATAGTTGGAAACTTCCACACAGGCAGATCTGCCACTCTGGCTCTATGACTGAGCGGATGCATTGGTGGTTTCAGTGTCACTGGTAGATAAAAATGCTGTCTCTAGCCTTTGACAGGTACTTACAGATGAATCACAAAGAAGATCCTTAGGATTTGGGAGCAAAGCATTGCCATGCTCCGTGGATAACTGCTCTCCTTTTGAGAAACAGCTCTTGACCTGCTACCAGGCCTTAGTAGACCTAAAGCTTAACCTTCAGCCACCAAGTTGCAATGCAAGCTGAGCTGCCCATCGTGAACTGGATATTTTCTGACTCACCAAGCCATAAAGCTGGACGTGCTCAGCAGCACTCTGTTTTCAAATGGAAGTGATATCTCTGTTACCGGACTAGATAGAGCAAGCCCCGAAGACACAAGGAAGCGCATGAGGAAGTGGCTCAAGCGCACATAACCCCACTCCTGCTTCATTTCTTTCTCTTTCTCAGTGTGCTCCTGTGGCCTCCTAGGTAGTTTTCTATGATCAGTTGACTGGGCAAGAGAAAACTCAGGCCTCGTTTGTAGAGGGTCCTTCAGAACATATAGGCACCATTTGACAGGGCAACCGTGGCACTCTGGGTCCTCCTCGAGACCGTCGTGAAGGACAGTGGTGAAGGGAAATCCTTTCAGTTGGCAGAACTTCAAGCAGTGTACTTGGTCGTGCCATTTCCTTGGAAGGAACAATAGCCAGAGGTATGAGTATGTATCGATTCATAGGCTGCGGTCAGTAGGACTTTGAAGGAACATCATAGGAAAATTGGGAGGTCTTGGGAAGAGATATGCAGATGTACTTACTGAGTGTGCAAAGACCGTGAACACATTTGTGTCCCATGGAAATCAAAAGGTGGCCTTAGCAGAGCATGATCTAGTGGCTAGGATTCCGTACTAGTGGATTCAGGTCAGCCTGTTTTCTCACCCACTCCTGCCATTGCTCACTGGGTTCACGAACAAAGTGGAAGGTGATTACTGGGCTCAGCGACGTAGACACAGACTCACCAAGTAGTTCTGGCTACAGGCACTGCCGAATGCGCAACCTGCCAGTGGCAGAGACCAACAGTGTGTCCCTAATATGGCACCGCTCCCCAGAGTGATCATTAGCAACCTGTTGACAGATCGATTACATTGAACCAAGTCTGTCACGGCAGAGATGGTACCGTGTCCATGGAGCACTTGTTCTGGATACGGAGTTCTCTGTCTCACACACATGCTTCTGTCAAGACCACCATTGTGGACGTACAGAATGACTATGCACCATCTTTGTATCTCAGATAGCATTGTTTCCGCTCAAGAAAGCAATAATCATTCCTTAAACAGCAAAAGAAGTTTAGTAATGGTGCCATGCTCATTGAATTTGCCTGTTATACTGCGCTTTCCATCATCCAATATCAGCTGGTTCGACAGAATCATGCTATGGTCTATTGAAGACTCAGTTACAGTGTCAGCTAGGTGGAGCTGGACAGTCTCCTCCATGAGGCTCATGTGGTCTACATTAGTGACCGATATAGAGCACTGTTTTCCCATAGTCAATATTTACGATCTAGGGATCAAAGGATGGAAATGGAGTGGCACCACTCACTGCTATGGCTAGCCGTTTTTTTTTTTTTTTTTTACTTTTTGTCCCTGTGATTTTATGCTCTCCTGGTTTGGATGTCTAAGTCCAAAGGGAGGAATGCTTCTACAGGAGGCATGGTGATGATCCCACCGAACTAAAAGTTGAGTTTGTTACTGGCTATTTGGATCTCTTCATATCTGAATCAACAGGCAAATAGGGAAGTTCCTAAACTGATTGGGGCGATGGATGCTCACTGCCAAGGGAAAATTGGTTTGCATGGTTCCCTCTACACAATGGAGGTGAGGAGAATATGGCTGGAACACAGGAGATCCCAGAACTCATTTCCTAGTATTGCCATATCTTGTGATCAAAATAATGGAAAAGAACCGAATTCAGGATGGCTAATGTCCCAGACCCTTCAGAAACTAAGATTTAGGTCACCTCATCAGGAAAAACCAGCTGAGGTGCTGGAATGATAGTAAAAATATAGTTGTAAATATTAGCTATGACCTCATGACTAGTTGCAGAAATGAAGACTCTAATGTTTTTGAGGCTTCATTGCTTATTTTGTTATGCATATGTTTGTAGATTAGATAGATAGATAGATAGATAGATAGATAGATAGATAGATAGAAAGGTAGATGATAGATATTTTTCCCATTTTTTCCCATTCACACCTTTCCCATTTATTCCTTTATCATCAAACATAAGATATATTAATAATAGTTAACTTCACATCACAGTATTTAAGTAACAGGATATCAGATAGGAAAGTAAACATCATACAACAAACATGCATCCCCCTTCAGGAAAATGGTTAGTGCATTTTTGGTTGTGAACAGGATAGTCCTATGTTAGATGGAAAGTGTGACTTTGTTATTGTTTTTATTTGGAAAGGAAGCACAGTTTAAGGAGATGTATGTGGGTGCCAAGTTGACATGTGTTGGACTTTACTGATCAGTTGTATGCATCAGTTTGGTTTGGCTACAGTACCCAGTTAGTTAATCAAACCCCGATCTAGATGATGTGAAGATATTTGCAAATGTGATTAACGTTCATGATCAGTTGACTTTAAGCAAAGGAAAATCCCCCAGATAGTCTGGGTGAGCCTGATTCAATCAGTTGAAAGTCTTTAGAGTAGATCCGAAGTTTCCTGGAAGCAAAAGTTCTTTGTGCTGCATCTTCAACTCATGCCTGAGAGTTCCACTCTTCCCCTGTCGAGAGCCTACCCTACAGACATTGTACTGGCTTATTTTGTAAGCTAATTCCTTACAATAAAACCCCTTAGTATATATCTACTATTAGTTCTGTTTCTCTGGTTGAACTCTCATGGAAAAAGTTTCTTAAATATCTGGGGGCACATCAGGACTAAATTAATAATACTGAGATATCATAAAATTAACCAAAAGAATATTTCATCTACTAAATATTAAACTGAGTTATATAGTTAGATATTCTGTGAGTCTGCTCATTTAAGCTCATTTTATAATTATTTTATACCAGGGGAAAAAAAAACCCACTAATTTATAGATCGAAACACAATGAAATAAATCTGACATAGTTAACTTGCCTTAAAAATACATTTCTAGAATGGTATCTCATTGAACCAAATTATGGCAACTGGAGAATATTTGAAAAAGGTTCATGCAAGTTAAGTGACAATCAGTCTTAATCTTTAAGGATTATAAAAAAAAAATAACCACTTAAATGTGGCACACACAATACTAAAAATGATAATGATATGATTCCATTTCTGAGAAAAAAATACATAGCAGGAGAATAAAAATTGGAACTGAAAAGAAGAATAATGCAAACAACATTGAAAATATGACACTTAAATTAACAAAAGAATTGATGGGCTAAAATATGCATGCTCATGAGCTCTGATCTATTGATGCCCATTAATCTCACTCAAGTCTGAAGGATATCAAACCAAGAACATCTCAAGAAAGAAATGCTAATCTCCTGGCAGTCAGTCTCTGCATTTTCTGAAATTTATATATGAATCAACAAAGAATTTTGCAAAATGCAATTTTATTCGCTCCTCTGATCACAATACAATTTAGAAATAAAAGAGAAAAAGAAAAGAAGATAAGGACATTGTACTGGAATAATAAATAGAAAAAAAGCAGGTATCATCACCAGAAACAATAAATACATCTTGAAAAGCAATATGCTGATTCTTTGTAGTCTATGTACCTTTTTTTCCTTAAAAACTGTGAAAGCAAAACCAAGTGATTTGCTTTGTGCACCTGGCACCAGACACAATTAGTCATTTTCGAGTATCCTTAGGAAAGCACAGCTTTTCTCATGGATGTAAATGCTTCCAGCTCATTTCAATAAAAGACACTTCTGTCCCACAGCATCCCTTTTTGAGACAGTGGATTTGGAGCACTTAGATAAAACCAAACTCTCTATGTTCAGAATGCGATGACAGCCGCTGTGTGGGCAGCGAGCAGAGAGCCCAGGGCCCCAGACATCACTAGAGCCTTGTGCTATGCTTTGAGTTGAAACCTAGATGATGCTTTTGGATTTCACAGGCCAGTTAGTAGAGATGGGGAATGGGAATCACTTAACAAAGTGAGGCTGCCCTCATTCTCAAAGTCATGTCCAATGATGGCCTTAGGCTATAGACCCAAGTACATTGAATTGTCATTTAAGTTATTAACATATGGAACTTGAAGCAACCTCAGCAGCACAGACTAATATAGAAGAAAAAATAGTATGACAGCACAGGGATGTTTTTCTTTTGCTCTCTCTAGAAATGATGAGATTAGAATTATTATTTTTGTTTGTTTGTTTGTCTCTGCCTGCCTCTAAATTCTGAAAATAGGATTCTCGATCTCAGACATTATCTCTTCAACTACCATGAGCAATGCAGTGTATTTTACTCAAGTTCCTCATCTTCGGCAACAACTTGAAGTGACTTGAAAATTTGGCTGTTTTGCTTTTTGTTTTATTTGTGTTTACTTAAAATGTAACATTCTTCAGAGGAAAGCATTCTTTGAAATCCAAGATCATATTCAAATAGACAAGCTGTTTCTACTCCTTCCATAGTTAAGTATAATATTACAATCAATAAAACAACAGGTGGTTCGTGCTTGGTTACCACAGGAAAAGTGATACGTTAGCTGTGCATATCACACAAAATAAATCTCGCAACGGTTACCTAATTGATCTAATACAAAACAGAGGATGGTGGAAGGCATTATGCAAAGCAGTCATGGAGTAAAAATGAAAAAGGAGTGTGGTTAAAATATTCAAAGTTCAGAAGTACTAGGTTAGATACCCTCCCTAACTGAATTCTCTAAATTACACTAGGATTCATACATTTATTTTTCTTAGCCTTTTCCAAAAAGACCTGTAGATCTTTATGATCATTATGTTTTTCTTATCAGAAATATCTTTCCCAAATTACTGTTTGGCTGATTTCTTTCTATTATTCTTGTCTCCTCTACTATGTCATCATCTCACAAAGGTGATATCCCCCCACCTTCAGCTACCTAATTTTATCCTTCTTCTCACTCTTCATTCCTACTTCCTGCTTTAATTTTGTGCACGCCATTTATCATTAACCTGAAAGCATTACTTAGACATAGGTATGTGTTTATTCTCTATATCTTCCACTAGAATGTGAACTATACACAGCAGGATACTAATCTGCCAGTTTATTTCTCTTTCCCTGCCTTTGAACAATACCGGTCAGAAAACAGATTCTTGAAAATTTTTTGTTGAATAAAATAATCAGATGCTTCCTGTTCACACGCCATGTGCTATATGCTCGCATTATAAGTGAATGAACTAGCTTACGACCTGGCAGCGTACCCTAATGTGAAAACAATTAAATTCTGTCCATAGTACAGTCTCTCTGCAAATACACTGGATCCTTGCAATGATAGTAGTTCATTCCAGAGCCTCATTTTTGGTGCATTACTGTCTCCATGAATAAAAACTACTTCTTGCTTATTGAGACACCAGAGAAGTACCTCCACTCTGTTGTAAAGAACCTAGAATCTGCTATTAAACAGTTCTGTTTCTTTACATCTCACTTGAAGTATTTCTGGGTTCCTGGCCAACTCTTCACTGTGTCCCCAAAGTGTATTTTTTGTTGTTCTTCCTCAGTAGAGACTTTACCAGATTTAATACATGAAAAAACAAACCAACAAACAAGGAGCTTGGAAGAGGTGACTGAACTAGAAATCCCTACGCCCTCCTGCAAGGTGAGGATACAATGAGAAGTTTTTGACCTTGAGGAGGACTAAGACATATCACATTATGTGTGCCGCCCACCACAGTTGAAATTCTCGTAACGTCATTGGGGTATTATAGATGAATGAAAACTCAAAATACATTAATGGTTTTCTTCAATAGTAAGAAGAAATAATCATCCCAAAGGCGTACCCTATTATGAGATATTCTTTCTGAGCTAGTTAGGTTCCCTGACTCTGACAACACCACAATATTCGTGAGTCATAACATACTTGAAAACATTATTTTTGAAGATTTCGACAACATTGCAAGTTAAAATACAATTCACTTAGAATGTCCTGACCTTTGATATGAGAACTTGTTTTGGGAAATATTGCATAGAAATGAAAAATTAAGCCAATTTAAGTTTTCAAAAATGAGAGTCATACTCAAGCAAAAAAAAAAAAAAAAAGTAAAATATCTGTATATTTTAGTCCATTGTAAATCAGTTTGAGATTAGAATTCGCAGGATATGGATCAGAGTTCTTGTCTGATGCTGAATGAAATCATAATGTTTTATCGAAAATGAATTGCTTATAATGTAAAATTCTCAAGATTTTTCTCTAAACTAAATTTAAATCAGATAATTGAAGAATCCAAATACAATTACAAATTGATGTTTTGCTCTGCCTCCAATTTTTTTACTGTTTTTAACAGTTTGAATTTTTTAGTAACAATTAAGTGTCTTGATAATACTATTTTGGACTAATGATAAGACTCAGAGTATTTTCTTGTGATTTCTGTGATTTTCTATAAAAGAGCCAAAATAGGCTATTGTATTTTTAGTATAAATATTTACTCCCTCAATAACATAATTTTTTTAAATTTCTGAAATAAATGCCACGTAGTTGCTTTTTATTCAGTCATTATTTTGAACAGATTGTATTGACATTGAAAGCTCATATTTATAGCCCCAACCATCAATTGAGATTTAAAACCAAGAACAAAGATACTGGTTTTAATAAAATCTTGGAATAAGGTTTAAAAAAATATGTCACATTTATTTCTTTTATCTCCCGAAGATGTGAGCAAACAGACTGCAATACAGATAAAGGAATTGGAAAAAATCCAAGAATATTCAAAATAAATATTTTTTTTTCCAGTCCAGGTTTGTAATTAGCTAACACACTAAAGAATTCCTTTTAAAAGCATCTTGCATAACTTAAGAGATTTTCTTTTAAAGCATATTTATGCCTGCAGGTAGAGATTTACCTGTAGGTGTTTATCTGCCTGTCTTCAGTAAAAATGAAAGAAAATTAAGGCATTTTTTTTTTCCAGCAGCATGTATTAACCTTCTGTCGCCTGAAAGAAAGAAGTCTGAAAGCATATGTAGCTGCAGATGGGAATGCATTGGCAAGGTTTTTCTGCTGAAGGCCAGTATCAGTAAAATGCACTAGGCTGTTTGTGCTTAAGTTGGAATAATCAGTGGGAGAAAGACAAATAACGATACCAAGTACAAATTAATAACACTAGCACTTAACACAAAGAGAGTACAGATAGTTGGGTATTTCTCTTTGTTGGTTTCCCTTAGCACAAAGGAGCACTTTCCTGAGCTGTCCTTGAAATGAAGAAGCATGAGCACCCCAACACAACCATGTTTTAGAGACCCTCAGTGCTACCCATCAATTCCACTGTAATCATCACCCCACAAAGGTGGGATCAATTCCTCACCCCAGCCCCCAACCACATTTTGAGGCGGATGATGTCTGGATATTGAGACTGCTAATACCACAGGCACCAAGATGATTTAATTGGTTTATTACTCACACGATGATGCTTTCTGGAGGTGATCAGAGAAAATCTCCAAAGATGGTCCAAAAATTCATCAAGAGGCCTGAGAAAGGAAACTGGTTTGAAGTTTTTATGGTTAAAGGGTGGGTCCAGGGTAGTGATTTGGCAGGTACTCTGGATGACACTTACATGGTTAAACTTTCCCATAAGATCAAAAGAAGGGGTACCCAAGATTCCTTATTAGTTTGGGGGTTGCGGAGCAGAAGGGAAAGAAAGTGGGGCATGACTTAAAAGCTGTCAATAGTCTAACATCACTCATGGGTCAGCTTCTTCATTACATCTGCTATTGTTGTGTGTTACAATCTGCTTGATTTTTATTCCCTGTGATGGTCAGAACATTTTCATTCTTTACATTTTGTTTAAATCTGAACTTTCTACTTACTAATTGAGGGAAGACTGAAGTTACAACATGACATTTTAAAGATCTTGCTCTTTCTGCCTCCAAAAATGCATCTACCTGTATTCATAGCCAGTTTTTCTTCTTGGTTTCTCCATCCTTGCTCTGATTACATCTCCTTTCACATTCTCAAAGAGCTAGTTTTATTGTCTCCTCTGTCCAGTAGATTTTTAAATTTTCTTTTAGTCGAAGCATAAGAAAAATAGAAAGGTCTATAACAGATATTCATAAACCATTGAGAATATCACAAAGATAACACTTCTAAAATCATCAAGTGATAGGATACTGCTAGTATGCCAGACCCCCCAATCGCTTCTCACTCCTTCTTCCCCAAAGGTAACTGCTATCTTAAATCCTATCACTCCACTGCAATTTTACCTATTGTTCAATTTTAAATAAATGAAACATACAAAAAGTATTCTTTTATATTACAATGATTTTTCTTTACATTTTGTGCCATTAGGATCTGTTTAAGAATTCTCTCCCACCCAAAGGTGTTGGAGATATTCTCCTATATTATCATCATTTAATTCTATTGTTTACCTGATATTCGTTTTGATGTGTGATGTGAGATAAGGGGCCAATTTTACATACAGAACTCTTAAGTTGTTAGAAAATATATATAAACACAGATTGGGGAAAGGAAATGGATATTATAAAAAGGAATAAACAGGTACAATGAGAAGTTAATTTGGACCATGGGTCTTAGGAGATAAGTGGAATAATAAGGAAGGCCCCAGAGACTAGCAATAGTGGAAATAATTTCCACTACTCTATATGCTACCAGAGTGGGTGGCATTACTAGAAATAGGAAGAATCTATATTTGTGTGAGAAGGACCTTCTGTCTGGGGTAAGGCCTGTGAGTAAAAGAATGGAGCCAATGTCTATTCTGCAGCGTGGCTGGACGTTGGGAGATGAAAATCCTGACCTCTTTCATGTTAGGATTTAGGATTAGCTGATTTCCTGCTGCGGCTTCTTTTTCCTGGAGGTCAGATTGGTCCACTTGAAGCCACTGTAGAGATTAATCTCATAGGGACAGAGCACTGCAGAGTTGGTCACAGAACGAATCCAATAGGCAAAATAATCAGCATAAATTGTAAAGGAAATAGTAGGCAGATGTGCAAGAACTGGGAGAGATTTGCATGTAAAACAATTGAAGGAACGGGATTTCTTGAAGAATAGCAAATGCAGTGGATTGCATGAAATGACTTGTCTATTGTAAACAAAACCAAGATATGAATGTGTAAAAAAATATGTGAGGGGTGCCGGGTGATAAAAGAGAACTGTAGAAGAGCTGAACTGTATGAAATCCAAATTATATGTTTCATGTATTACAAAATATAACATTTAGTGATATTTATGTAAATCATATTTGAGAAATTCCAATCGGTACGGACTATACTAGAAACAGCAGAAACACTTCAAAACACTCGACTGTGATTTGTCCAGGCATGAGAAGATTGCTGTCTGCCAAGGATAATGGCTATAGAAGTGGAAACTATAAATTGAAAAGAAATTGTGGGGGACAAAAGCACTTGGTATATTTAAGGTGTTAATATGGTAGGCAAGGAAAAAGAAACATATTTTGAAGTGAAAATGATGAGTTGACTTTTTGGATAAGTCCCAGATGGAACTGCATGTAACATTGTGACAGGAAAGTGTCTGGGCTAGAGGCATGTTTTGGCGTCGTCTCTTGATACGCGTGAAGTTGGAGTGCACAGACTCTCTCAGGGACTTATTATAAAGAAATGTCAGTGGAGGGCCAAAGACTGAATGAAACACCTCAGGTGTTCGCAAAGCATGGAGTCAGGAAAATCTAGTGAGATGGTAGTCACCATTATCCGATGTGTAGGAAAGGTAAATACAAATAAAGTAATAATGGGAAATTGTATAATTTTAAAAGTGCATTAATTGATGACCTACTCATTAATACATTCATAAATTAAAATAATTTCATTAATTTCCTTTTAGTTGAAAAGCATTGTACTGATTTAGCCATTACTCTCATGGGGTACATATATAATTGTGAAAAGAATATATAAACAAATATTGTGAAATATTAGAGCACTTATGCTTAGTATTGAAATTAAAACATAGATTGCTGATCTACCTTTTTTTTTTTACTTTAAAGGAATCTATATAATTTCTGTTTCTTTATTTGCAGTTTTATTAGTTCCAGTGATCGTTCTCATTTTTATTGTAGCTCTTTGTAATAATAGGATAGGTTCAGGTGTAAATTGAAAATTCCTTGCCGCCTTTATAGGAATACTTCTCCATTTATGAGGATTCTTAACAAGATTTTTAATGTCATCTTAATACTTAGTAGATGGAAATTAAGTCACAGAAATTAAATCTTATGATTTAAAAAAAAAAAAGGATATTGACAGTTTAAACATTAAAAGAGCATATGCTTTAAAAAAAAAAAAAGAATTGAAATTATTGTTTTGTTAACCATTACAGTTATCTATGGTATAGGCATTGTATGGCACCAGTAGATAGCAAGTGTTTAACCCAATGCATTTTGCAAATTATAAATCTCAGTCTTTTTAAAACCTATTTTTGTTCATTGCACGTTATTCAATTTTAAGCATAGTAAGGGACACTTTTTCTTTTGAAGGTAAAAAGCAAGAGTTTTTTGTTTGTTTGTTTTAAAGAACCTGATAGTTTACACATATTTATGGCAGTGTGGATTTTAATTTGGAATTTCTTAACAGGAAATAATAATACATTTTCACAGAGAGATGATAAATAAAGATATCACGTTACAAATTGTGGAAGCAATAAATTAAGAAGGAAGATACATAAATATTTTCTTGAAAATTCAAACACTAGATGTAGTATATTTTTCCATAATTTTCTCATTTTTAAATATCTCTTGCTATTAAGCCATATGCTTAGGAGAATTACTTGTTAGATCATAACACTATATTAAAAATATTTTTTATTTGAATTTTCTTATCTCCTTTCCAATTTACTATCTACAAATCTCAAAATTATTAATATAGAGGACTGCATCTTAGTTATCTCCAGTAATTTTAGAAGAATGTTGCTTAGAAATTACAAATAATGAAGCTCTTTTAAATCTTTTCAAAATACAAATGTAGATACACAAATAGACAGTATACAGTTATTACTTCGCTAAACAAAGATTAAAATTGATGAGGTTGTGCTTATTTTATTTTCAATTCTTTGTCCGTAGAATAGTTTGTAATTGCTTATTTATTTTTGCTATATAATGTGATAAAGTGTGGGGAGTTTAAATGAAATTAAACAATGCTATCTTAAAAATATTTCATTAAATCGATTTGGGACAAGAATTTGATTTATTCAGCCTTTGATTTTTCTGCAGATTCTTCAACACTCAAGTATAATCTGTATCAATGTATGCACCTTTCCACTCCCATTTTCTTCAAAGTTTTATTTAAAAAGTTATTTTTCTTAGTGTTTTTTTCCTTTATGTATATGTCCTTTTGTCACACTGAGATCTGCTTTCTACAGTATACAAGATGTTATGTTGCTAAAGGAGATCAATAGTTTTGATAGTATAAAGGAGTTTTCATCATGAAAAATAACATTATTAGCTTTAAGAATAGCAGTAAAATAAGAAAAAAAAATGGATAAGTTATATAATAAAGTTAATTTCCCACCTAATTATTCTTGGGGCAAGCTACAAGATGATAAGACAAATGCATGAAGCTAGACATCCAAAATTAGTTTCACTGGGCTGAAGTCAAGGTGTCGGCAGGGCTGCTTTCTTCTGAAGACAGAGGGAGAGTCCGTTTGTTTGCCTTTTCGGCTTCCAGTAGCCTCCTATACTTTTTCACTGTGTCCTTTCTCCATCTTCAGTGTTCATCTTGCTCTGCGATCATCTTAGTCTCCTCCTGACTGACCGTCTCCATGTCACTGTCACTCTTACAAGGATTGCTGTGAATACATCAGTCTACCTGGATAATCCAGGAAAATCTTCCCATATCACAATCATTAACTTAATCCTCTCCGCAAAGTACTTTTTGCCTCATAAGATAATATTTGTGGATTCTGGGGATTATACTAAGGACACATTTGGGACTCTTTTTAGCCTATCAAATGTGTCTTGGGTCATTGGGTACAATAATCTCATTCTAGAGTTGTAATTAGTATAGAAACATACATTCAAAGAAATTAAATATACATACAGTTTTTCACAAGTATAAGTTACTTTAGATCATCCTAAATTTTTCTTATTAACATTATATCCTAGTTCTAATCAAATAGCCTGTATCTCTTTAAATGTAGCATCGTATTTGTGGATCCTAGTTCACATCTTTGAATCTGTAGTAACCTCTTTATAGCTCTCGTGAAACTCAAGCAACATGGTTTTAAATAAAATAAATGAATTTTTTAAAATATCTGAGGAGGATTAAATTTCAAGAATGGATGTTTTTAGTTTATTGCTATTGACAAACTAATTCTAAAGTTTAAACAGAAAGACAAAAAAAAAAAAACAGAACAGAATTGTCAACACAATATTGAAGAAGAAAAACAAAGTTGCGGGGAGGAGTCTACCGAACTTCAAGGCCTTCTACAAAGTTACAATAATCAAGTCAGTGTGGTGTTAGCAAAAGAATAGACACATAGATCAGTGGAACAGAATGGAGAACCCTGAAATAGACCCCCATAAATTCAGTCAACTGATTTTGACAAAGAAGCAATGAGGATACAATAGAACAAAGACAGTCTCCTCAACAAATGGCATTGAAACAACTGGCTATTCACATGCAAAAAATGGTTCATCCAGACACGACACCGACTTAACATCCTTCACCAAAATTAATGCACTGTAGATCATAGATCTATATGTAAAATGCAAAGCTCTAAGACTCCTAGAAGATAACATAGGAGAAAACCTGGACGACGTTGGATAAGGTGATGACTTTTTAGATACAACACCAGAGATGTGATCCTTAAAAGAAAGCATTGCTAAGCTGTATTTCATTGAAATTAAAAACTTCTGCTCTGTGAAAGACAGTGTCAAGAAAATGAAAAGACAAGCCACAGAGTGGGAGAAAAGATTTGCAGAAGACCCATCTGATAAAGAACTGCTATCTATAAACTATAGGAAGAACTCAAACTCAGCAATAAGAAAACAATTAAACAAGGAGTGTACACCTTAACAGACACCTCACCAAAGAAGGTATACAGATGGCTCATAGGCCCATGAAAAGATGCTTCATCATGTCCTTAAGGAAATGCAAGTTAAAACTACAGTGACATACCAAGTCAGTTTAAATAATCAAAAATAATTTTAAAAATTTGCGTTTATAGTATTCAGTTTTTATTTTAAAATATGTTGTTTTTAACTACAAAAGTGATACATGGATATAATCTTCTTGGGAGGGCCATTTGGACTACTTGTGTTCAAATTCCAGTACCTTTGAGGAGTTGTGTGACCTCATACTGTTTACTTAGCTTCTTTAAGGTACCACTGTTCCATCTGTGTAATGAAGATAATAACGGTACTACCTCACATTGTAATTATGAGATAATCTATATAATTTGCATGGTGCCTAGTATAATCCTGATTAATTTTCAATATTTTTTACCAAGGGAATTTGAAAGTAAGCTTTTTGATTAGTTTTTAAGCCTTTAAAGCCATTTACAACTGTCTGCCACTTTCCATTAAACAACCTCATGAAGCATAAACAAGTGATTAATTTAACACGCATGTGTGGTGATCAGAAAACCCATTCACTTGACATTCTAAATGGACATACTCAATGGAAATTTAACATATACAAATATGAAAATATTTATTATATCTTTTTCATTTATTGTTCTATACCATTTAGAGAATCAGTATGACCTATATCATTGCAATATTGTAAAAAGGAAACAATAGAAATTAAATATGTAATTGGTTTATTAAAGTTGTATAAAATATAATGGCTTTTTTGATATAAATCATTAAATAATTATTTTATCAGAGAACTGCTAGTATGCCAAATTAATTATTTTAGTTAATTAGCAAAAAGTGATGGATAAAGATATGTTCAGGAAACAAAATTAGGAATTACTTTGTCATCTTCCTCTGACTCTGATTAAGCTTAAATATGCCTTTGGCTCTGCTGATCTATTTTCTTTGACTATCCCCTGACATGCACTTAAAAATATAACTAAATTGTTATGATTGTCTTCTGCTTGTGGGGTTCCCCTTCTCCACTATATAAAAAAGGACTGTAAAAGCAAAGGGTATTTGCATAAAAGAAAGGACACACACACACACACACACACACACACACACACACACACACACAAAGCATACTTCTCATAGTGTCATCACATTAGGAAAACTTAATTTCAGGTGAAACTAAACAGCCTCCAGAAAAAAATCTATTCTCTCGCTCTGTCTGTCTGTCTGTCTCTCTCCCACTCCCTCCCTCTCCCCCCATCTATATCATCATCTATATCTATATCATCTATTTCTATATCATCTATATCTAGCTAACTAGCTAATTTTGAAGGATTAATTGCTTAAGTTAAAATGTCATGAGTGAGCCAAAATAAACAGACTAGTACACTTTCCCGTATTAATAGAGTTTAGGAGAATAATTTTTTTTATTTCAACTTCTCCTCTTCTTTTAAAGACACATTGCTTAGAAATTTATAACAGTGAGTGGGAGGGGGTTTGCTATAGGAGAAGCATCTCACCTTCTCACAATTGCAGGAGTATTAAAAGCAGGCTTGAAATGTCTTGTTTTATTACCATTTTATTCTTGTTAAAAGCATCTGAAAATGTTCAGTTTCTCACTGAAGTCCTGCTTTAAAAAAAAACACATTAGGAACATTATAAAACATATGCATTTTCTTCAACCTAGAAAAGCTTTTTGTCATACAAAAAAATGAGGATTATTATTAGGCATAACAATAAAAAGGATGAACTAAGGGGCTGCTCTTGGTTTTATTCATTTAATCCCATTTTAAGTAATGGAGGTGGAGTCAGAATAAAGAACATAAGCAGACAAGCCTGTGGTATTTACTAATGACTAAGCTTCAGTCAACCTCTTAAAGCATCCCGGTATTAAATTATGAATCTGTCTGATAGATGCTCCTAACCCAACTCTGACAAAGATCCTAAAATAAAATACAACCATACTACATTATTTCCTCATTGTAGCCCCGTTTCCTTGAAATAACAGCCTTTATGCCAAATAAAATGCAAGGGCAGAAGACAACGTTTATAAGAAAAGAAACAGAAGAGATACAAAGGCATTTAGGAAACCTGTTTCAGAGTGTATTTATATTGTCCCAAACTATACTTCTATTCTTATTTTTTTCTTCTAAACAGAGATGGCTACAGGTAGAAATGTAAGGAAGTATCATTTTTATAAAAATGATGTATTGTGATTGATTAGTGTCCACGTTACTAAAAGTGACCCAATGTGAGGAAGACAGTACAGCTCATTGTAGTACTTTGATAAAACGATAGGATGTAGCACAACTAAGCAGAAGCCTAAAACTATTCATGGTATTCTCTTGGTGACCGTAGTATTAGCAGCTGGTAGGATGCAGGCACCTTCGAAAGCTGTTATGCCTTGTATATCAACATGTCTAGTACAGTTGGCAAGGTGTCATGTAATGACATATGGAAACAGAAAAAAAAAATCTTCATGAACTCACAAGAGACCAGCCACGGACTGCAATGTAATATGGTTTAGATTTGGTAAAGATCAAAGGGACGAACTCATACAAAGATTCCACAGAAATGGTTTTAATCTTTAAAATATTATTTGAAGCATTTCTTGTAACATTGCCTTATATACATTATAGTATGTCAATTAATGAATGTTAATTTTCATCTCGTAACTTATTTTGGGAAAACTAAGACAAGTTGGCAAAGCCACAGAAGAAGTCTCTTCAAAAGTCCATAACTTCCATAATAAGTCAGATCCTTCATTTCTGTCTCCCTCCTTCTCTTTTTTCCTTCATTTAATAAACCTTTATTGAGTTTTGCTCAGAGGTAGGCACTGGGTATAAAATGGCACATAATGCATGGATAATGACATGGGGAAGATTGAAGTCTAATAAAGAAGTCATTTGTAATGAAGTGTACCATGCTTGCGATGGAAATCACATTGTCACGGAAGTACTTTTATAACCCGATTCAAGTGCAAAGCTCCTAGATAGAACAACCAGTCTTTAAAAGATTTCCCAAAATAATTCAGCTACATTTTTTAAAAGTAAAATAGAACATTAATCAGCAACATTGCAAAAACTGGCCATAGAAATTATAAATGTACCACTGGGAGATATGGGCTAAAAATGGCTGGACACTTGTAGCGAATGAGATAACGAAAGCATATGGAAAAGCTGGCAATGGGGAGTATTTAACAAGAATATTGGGCACTCTGATAAATATCTGGATTAGCAGTTTTTTTTTTTTTCATAGAGGAAGCAGTTTTATGATGAAATCAAGAGTCCTATGTTTTGATGATATTTGGTTATACAAGACAAGTGATTGAAGATTATTCGTATTTTATCATTATAAAATCACTTGGTTCTTTTTCTGAGGTAAATATTATTAAGGCTAATACAAATTGCAAAGACTCTTTAAAATATATGAACTCTCTGGACATTTACTTACCTCTTGTTTTTGATTGTGTTGCTCAATGTTATAATTTTTCTTATTGTTAGGATATGAAAATCCCAAATTAAAATCTGGACATTTTCTTATTTGTGGGTTAATCTGTTGAAGGGCATGGCATGTGATTATGCTGATAATATTAATAATACGAGACCCAGAAATTACAAGTTTTCTTTATATGTGCACTGGTTATGTACATTACTTCATATAATTATAAGATTGATGGGCATAATATCAATTAAACATTCTGTTTAAAGTATTATATTGTAATCAGTATTTAAGATTTTAAGATTTATTCTATAGCTACAGTAATTTAAATGTCATTTTGCCATAGAGATAGATAAATAGTCAATGGAACACAATAGAGAACCCAGAAATAAACACACACACACATATACTTATTTTTTGATCAACAGTTGTTTTTGAGCAGTTTTAGGCTTATAGAAAAATTGAGTGTAAAGTACAGAGAGTTTCCACATACCCCTCAATCCCACACATGCATAGCCTCCCTCACTTCAATATCTCTCACAAAAGTAGTAGTTTTGTCACAATCAGTGAATCTACATGGACTCATCATTATCATGTAAAGTCGTACTAGGATTCACTCTTGATGGTGTATATTCCATGGGCTTTCACGAATGTACAATGACACATATCTGCCATTTTAGTATCATGCAAAATAGTTTCAGTAGCCTAAAACTGCTCTGTGTTCTGTGTAACTTATTTTTGACAATCATGCAAAAACAATTCAATTCAGGAAGTAGAGCCTTTAAAACAAATGGTACTGGAGCAATTGGATATCCACGGGCAAATAAAAGAAATAACCTAAACCTCACACCAAAAAATAATAATAGTAACTCAAAACAAATCTTATAATTAAATGTAAGATGAAAACTTTAAAACTTTCAGAAAAAAATAAAGGACCTAAGGCTTGAAAAATTGTTCTTATACTTGATACAAAAAAAATCAATACATTGGATTTTGTTAAAAATAAAAAGTTTATTCTGCAAAATACCCAGTTAAGTGAATGAAAAAACTAGCGATAGACTGGGAGAAAATATTTATCAAACACATCTGACAAGGGACTCAATCTAGAATATAAAAAGAACTCTCAAAACTCAAAAGTAAAAATCAACAAAAAAAATGCAAATTATAAATATGGGCAAAGATATGAAGAGACATTTTACCGAAAAGGATATGTGGATGGTAAATAAGCACATGAAAACATACTGAAGGTCACTATCCATTAGGAAAATATAAACCAAAACCATGGGGAGATATCACTACAAACAGCTAAATGAACAACTAAATGAAACAATGGCTACACCAAATGATAAGAATATGGAGAAACTGGATCTTGGTGATAGGGATGTAAAATGATACAGTCATAGTAATTCTGGAAAATATTTTGGTAGTTTCTTTTTTTTTTTTTTTTTTTTTAATTAAACCTATGTGTACCACTCAAACTGACCATCACTTTTTTGGGTACTTAATCTAGTATAGTAAAGTGAAAAGTTATATCTACATAAAAATATGTGATTCATTGTTCATTTAACTTTTAGTTGTAATAGCCAAAATCAGATAAAAAATAAAAATGCCCTGCTACAGGCAGACTGTTAAATTGTTTCATTCATGCCATTGAATACTGAGCAATAATGGAGAATTAAGTATTGATACAATTGATACTTGGATGGATCACAACGGATTTATGCAACGTGTAAGAAGCCACTTTCCAAGTGTTGAGAAAAGATCTTATTTATAAAATTGTTGTTCGGTTTTAAAATTAATGAAAAATTTTAATTCTAAAAAACTATAATTTTCTCACTATATTGATGCATAATTTTTGATAAAAATTTTCAGTCTAAGATGCACATTTTCCAACTGTCTTTTCTAACTCTAAACATATTGTAGCATATTTCCCACCAGTTTATTTATTTATGCCATAAGATTCTGTTTCTACTACATAATGTTAAATGATATAATTTAATGCAGCAATCTGAAAATTCAATAAACATGTCAAAATATTAGATTTCTACGCACAATAACTTTTTGATGTTTATAAAACAATTTCCATTTTTAAAAAATCATCAAGAAACTGGTAAAATAACAATCTTTGCAAATTTCAGAAAGTTTAAAATACATTATACATTATAATAATGCTAATTTAATATTCAGAATGTCCAATTAATAGAAATTTAATTATAGAAATGCATATTAAAAAGTTATTAAAATTGAATTATCAAAAGAATGTCCATAAAAGAGCTTTTACAAAATGTCAATTAATAATTAAACTATAGCTTTCGTTTGTCACTGTCATGCAAAAATGTCTCTTCTTAATGAAAGGAAAGTAGGTGTTGAATTCTGGTAGGTAAGACCTCTTTGCAACTGAGTATTCAGTGTCCACTACAGTGCCTGCCGTATGATTGGTACACAGTTAATATTTGTTTACAAATAAATGATCAAGCAGATGCATATATTTAGATTCATCTCCATGAGACTGATATTCTTTTTCTAAACATTCTCTGATTTATTGACTGTGTTTTCAGTTACTCGTTGACTTCAGATGAACTAACCCTTCTTACTTGTAACTTGCCTAAATCTTTATTTGTAAGATAGTTGCATTTTCTTCTTCAGGAGATATAGGTAGCTAAACAATGCTCTCTGTGTTTTCTGCTACCATTCACTGCCAATTAGATTGCTTTTAGTCGCACCTAACAGAAAACTGAAGTAAGTCATCTTAAACAATCAGGAAAATTTATTGGATTACTGAACTGTAGTTCAGAAAACAGATATGGCTTGATCTGGAATCTGGCTTCCTTTTCTTCCAGTTCCCACGTATCTGCTGCCATACAGGTATGGGCTTCATGTCCAGTTTGGATCCCTCACAGGAGAAGACATCTGAGAGAGCATCCACCTTCACTGCCGTGGGGCAAAGTTCCAAAGCTTTGTGCTCATTGAGGCAGTACTTATTTAATGCTTGTTATCTGTGGTAATTAGATTGGTCCTGGTTACCTTTATAATCTGATTGGCTCAGATCCCAAATAACTGGGGCCCCACATCATCTTTGAAAACTAATGTAAAGTTAAATCTGGCTAACTTGCTGAATGTTGTTTTTATAAGGAGGGAGTTTAGGAATAATTTTTGTGATGGCATTTGCTAGATATTTTGCATCTGTCTCAGTCAGAGAGACAAGGTGAGCCATGGAATGGGAAGAGATGATTGGTGAGATTTGGTTGCGGTGTTCTAGCTAAAATCCTTGATCTGTCTGGATAATGGGGTTTTCTCTGTGAAGAGCTGGGAATAAAATAGATGGAATGAAAAAAGAAAATAGAAAATGATGTTAGTGAAAATACTTTATATCTCAGTTGCTGGTGCTGTCAACATTTTTTGAAGAACATGTTATTTTTGTTTATGAATATTTGATACTTTAGATGAAATACTGACAGTACATTGAGACTTGTAGAGCAGGTAAAAAGCAAACCTAGCAGAAAGTGTAGAAAGAAAATGCTCAGCTCATTTGGACCTCAAAATTAAACACACAACTTTTAAATATATATATATATATATGTGTGTGTGTGTATATATATATATATATATATATATGCATATATATATATATACACACACATATATATATATATGGCTCAGATCCCAAATATATTTCATATATATATGAAAATGATGCTGAAAAATTTTAAAATTTTTTATATATATAATATTCCCTCCTGACTCCATCTATTCCCATACTAAGATATTTATGTACAAACAAGCAATAAAAATATTAAGGATATGTATTTTGAAATAGATACTGAAAAAATGATTTTATAATGACCAGTATAAAATATTTAAATGATCAATTATCTTAGAAAGTATCAGGGGGCTAGAACAGGATTTAAGAGCTGAATTGAACACTTGTTTCCTTCACTTGTATTACTTTATAAAAAAGATAGAGATGGGGATTATAATCTAAAGTAAGTCCAGAAATGGGGTATGAATTTTGGCATAAAGGAGAGATGAGAATAAATGAGTGGGACGAAGGAAGAAAGTCAAAAGGTGCCGAAGAACACAGAGCGACCAAAAGACTAAAGAGAACTCTGACCTAGAGAAGTTCCAGAGATACATCTTGTTTCTGACAAGTTTCAGTCAAAAGACATAGTGAGTAGAGTGACATCTGTTTGATATATATTTTTATTTTTTAAAAAATGGACTGAGCACGTGCAGTTGAGATTCTCCGATTTTTAAGCTACGCTGCTCTAGGAGTCGATTTCTTTCCTTCCAGTCAAAATCCTCACCAGACTTTTTGTTTTTTAGAAGTTCACAAACTCACTCAAAAATATATATGAAAATGGTAGCTGAAAATTTTTGGAAAAGTAGGCAGTTGAAGGATTTGCTACTGGATTTTAAGATTTTCTGTAAAGCGACAGTGTACTAATAGTGAAAGGACAGACAAATATACTAATGGAACAGAAAGGTATCCAAGATAAACTCTTACATGTATATAAGGTCTTTTTTTTTTTTTTACTGTAAACAAATGTGCTAAGTTAGTATAATGAGCAAATAGAGTTTTTATCAACTGGTGATGAACAAACCAAATATACACGATATGTTAAAAAAATAAATGACTCTGGACCAAGATCTTATATCATTGAAACAATTAAGTTCAGATGGATCATATAACCAAATAAAAATTATAGAGGTTCCAGGGGGAAATACACACACACACACACACACACACACAATATATATATATATATATGTACACACACACACACACACACACACACATACATGGTGATATCTTAGGACACAAAAGTACAAACAATAAAATAAACAGAAATAATGCAGCAGATCTCATCAAAACTAAAAAGTGTTCTTCAAAAGACACTGTTAATAAAAAAGAAAGAAAAACCATATAATAGGGTATAATAGTACAATATTTACCATGAAAATATCTGGAATAAACTTGTATCCAGAATGATATATCAAGACTGACAGATGATAGATGATAGATGATAAATAGATAGAAGATAGATGATAGATAGATAGATTAGATGATAGATAGATAGATAGATAGATAGATGAATGATACATACATACATACATACATACATACATACACCTATATATTTTTAAAATCATCAGTAAAATGGCAAATAATCCAATAAACACTGACTTACTTTAAAAAATGACTTTAAGAAAAGAAAGTATAGACACTTGACATAATTAAGCACTAGAAAAATAAAAATTTTAAAACCACAGTGAGATACAATTTCAGACCCCATGATATTCTAAAACTATAGACAGTTAATACAAAGTGTCTTAGAGGATGTAATAGTATAAAATTGTAAAAAATTTGAAAAACAGTTTCACATTCCCTCATAAAGTGAAATATACATTTAACAATGACCCAGTGATTTCACTCCTATCTTCTCCAGTGGAATGAAAATATATACACAGAAATGTTATCATAAACTTTAATCATTTCACCAAAAATTGGCAAAAGACGTAACTGTCCTTCTTCAAGTAAATGGACAAATTTATATGAAAAAACACCACCTAGCAATTAAAAGAAGCAAAGTACTGCTTTTCTAAAAGCATAAATAAGGAATGTAATTTGGCTGAGTAAAAGAAGCCTGACACACAATAAAATGTGCATGGCATGTTTCCAGGTAGTATTAAGTTCTGAACAGGCAGAACTAAAATTTAATGAAAAATATCAAGCCAGTGGTTGCCTGGGGTTGAGGAGTGGGGAGGTAGACTTCAATGATTGTATAAGAGATTTTGAGGGAATAATGGAAAATTTCTGTATCTTGATTGAGGTGGAGCTTAGATAAAGGCATTTATTTGTCGATATACATTGATCTGTACATTTAAAATCTGTGCACTTTATTTTATGAAAATTATAGCTCAATGAATTGACTACCAGAAAACAAGTACACAAGATTTTGTGAAACATACTTTATAAATTATAGGGGCTGTAATTCTTTGTCACATGGTAGTCCAACAGGATTTTACAAAACAAACAAATTGGGAAGCTTGAAAACAATGAGTGCTAGTAGGAAAACAAAACAATTTACACACTTTATAGTTTATGCAGACTTTAAAAATTATTTTCAAAGACGTTGATGGAAGAGTTTCAGAAGCTTGAGGCTTGTAGGATAGCATTATTAGCAGATAGCAGAAGCAGAAAGAAAAAGGGAAATGCATAGATTAATAGGGCACACTTTTTCTTTGCTTTATTAATTACTTTTGGTTTGAAAACATGCAATATTAATAAGAATGACTCGATCTTTTGAGTATTAAGAAAAAGACAGGCAAGCTTCTTACTTCAAAACCTGATATGCTTGACTAAGAATCAGTGAACTCTCTAGCAAAAAGATCAAGTTTAGCTTGAAATCATGACCCTGTGACAATTATAAATTTCATAAAACACCTTCTCTTAGATATATAGATACCCTTTATATCCTTCTTTCACTCTCTCTTCCTCCTTTTCTCTTTCTAGCAAAAATATAAATGCTCATCAATAAATCTAATGTTCTTGTTTTAATGTAATTTATATATAATATGCTATTTTAGAATGAAAATTTGATCTATTTTCATAAATTATAATTTTTCTTGTTTCTTTGGACCTCTGGAAGTTAATTTTCCTTACTAGGATTTGTCCTGTTTTTCCCCTTGACAAAGCAAGGCTTTAGTTGCAACTACCTATAAGCAAATATCTTGAGATAAGTTTCTGCCTCTAGGCCGACATCCCAGCAGCGGTGCCTTATGTACAGTTAATGGACCATATCATAAAGACACATATTGTCAGACATTGAAAACTGATGGATACACAAACGTTTGCGGTATTTTGACCTTGGCCATCTGGGTACAACTTATAAATATGTATATAGATCATTTCGAATACACGCTTTGCCTTTGTGATGATAGGTAGATATGTTTGCAGCAGGAAAGGTATTCAAAAGTATACAGTCTGCTTCCCTTAAGCACTGCCAATATAATTTGCATTTAAGTTGCTTATGTGCAGTATTGAGCAATAGATTCTAAAACCTACAAAATTTTGATGAACTGAAATTGAAAATAACTTTAATGATACTCCGGTGCGCTGTGAGTGTGTGTGTGTGTATGTGTGTGTGTGTGTGAGAGAGAGAGACAGAGAGACAGAGACAGATGGATGGACAGACAGACTTTGGAATGTTAGGTTCTACCTGAGAATAATTTAGTTCTTTACATGAAAAATTTGAAGCTACTGCTATTGTGAAACACACTAACTATGGAATAACTACTGCACAGTGTCTTCTAGAACTAAATGAATAGACATGTGATGTTTTAAAGTTGTGGCATACACAAACACTATGACCTCTTATTCCATGTTATAAGGGATGTTTAATTTTAAGGCAACCGCTTTTGAATTTCATTGAATCTGAACAAAACAATACCATCGAAAGGACATTCTTTCTTTGCAATCATTAGTATCTGCTAAAAAGCTATGTCTTCCATCACTTTTAAACAAAACTGTCATTTTGCGAAATTAGATTATTAATTTTCACAAGGCATGAATCTCAACCTTTGTGGTACTTTTTCAATATAATCGTTAAGAAAAAGTTCATGAATACTTAATGACAAAGAGGCATTTGCATCCTATAAATACCTTCAGTCTCCTCTTCTGTATGCAGTGGTCGCACTACCATCTGGCAAAGGTTTCAGCTGACTGAAGCTGAAGCAATAAATTAATACAGTAAAAGATGCTACCAACAATTTTAAACCAATTAAAATGCTCGAAGCAGTCTCTATGCATGTTAAAATGTTATGTTTGCTTCTGCCAACAGCCATGTATGAAAGAAATATAATGAGCCAGCCATGGCTGAAGGGAGTTAGTGGGAGTCAAGGGTGCTCTTTGCTGTGGTACTTGCATCAAAGTTCCACACAATTCAAAAGTGACAACTGGCACATGCCCACCCTCCGTACTATGCCATCCCTACTTCTCAGGTGAAGGGTGAAACTTACTGCTTATTCTTATCGAACGTGTGAACATCACTGTATTTCAAATGACAACATTTGGACCTTATGTCTCTTTGAGAAATCTCTGCTGATTGAATCTACTAGTGGAAAACTGACACTTAATTTACAGAATTTCTAGATATCACAACTGATGACTTTGAAAAAAGAAGTATTTGTTTTTCGATTTATTTACTGTTGTTTTGTTCTAAAGATAGTTTTTATTTTAAATGCAGATGGCTATAATCTAAGCAGACGATTTTATGTAAAATCAGATTTTATAAAAATCTTTCAATATGTAGGTGATTATCATAAGGTCATATATGATAGAAAATAAACAGATTCATCACGTTTCATATATGATATAGTAAACTCCTCTTGGGACAATTTTCATTCTTTGTAAACATGAACAACTATGTAGGTTCACATTTCTAAGGCTAGTAATGTGTACCCTGAATGTTGATTATTAAAACAAAGTGGAGGGGTCACAGTGGTGGGAGTTTAGTTCTATAACATTTCTGAGAACTGTGGTCAGTTTGATAGCTATTTATCCTTATTATCACCATTCATAGTTAAATGCAATTATTCTGAAAGCCCAATTTGTTAACTCAGTCTTTTAATTATATGGACAATCTTAGAGACATTAACATAAATTAAAAGAACTAACAACTTCTAAATTCTACCTACCTATTATCATCTATCTATCATCTATCTATCTATCTATCTATCTATCTATCTATCTATCTATCTAGCCTAATCTATCTAGATCTATCTCCTGACATGGAATTCATGAATACTATGGTAATGACACAGCTTGGTTCAAATGTCTCTGAAGCATGCCTAGACAAGCATGGCTCATACACTGTCCTGCTTGAGTAGTGATGCGCAATGAATGTTCCCACCCCGGTCATGTGCACACAGCTGAAAGCGAAGGACCAGGCAGGGCAAACTCCAAAACATAGGAACAATCTTAACCTTCACCATGGGGAAATATTCTGAGAAGGCAAAACGATTAATGTCTGTTACAACTCTAATTTGTTGCCACCTTTTCTGCTTACCTTGTTTTTAATTTCTCAAGTATATCTCAGCATATAATTGTTTATTTGTCCAGAATTACTGTAATTACATGCCTGGGTGAAATACACAGGATAGTATCATATTACTATGACTACTGCTGTGATGATGGAGACTATTGGTACTATATTGCTGACAATCCTTCTCTGATATCAGTTATATTCAAAATAAAATGTTATGCTAGAAAACATAATATCTAATGTTTATTGAGTTCCTTGTGCCACACATTTTCTAACTATGTTATTATTCAGAAAGAAATTTATATTAATTAAGATTTCTGGAGACAGAAAGATTTAAGTTTGAATGCTCCTGATGGAGCTTAATATTCTAGTTTTTATTTTCCTATAGATTTTATAGCAGCACGTATTGCACTGCATTATGATGACATTTAAATGAAAAAAAAAGAATATGTGCATTTAGCATAATATTTGGTATATACTTAGATCTCAGTGTGTGTTAGCTCTTGATTAATACTGGGTACTAAGCTAAGGGTTTGCATAATTACGTTACATGATTATTGTCACAAGGGTGAAATGCGACATGGCTTAAATCTGGTCTGACTTCAGAATCCTTATTTTTAAACATTACACAGCTCTCCGAGACTCTATTATTAATGGAATGGTTTTTCTATTATATATTAACTATAATATATAAGTCAGAATTTTTATGCAAATGATATAGTAGAATAGATAGGGAAGTTCACTGCTTACTTTACATGTAATGACACTCTAACCAAAACATTCAGTTGCATGTCAGACATCACAGAATTTGCTTAAAGATCAGTATCTTCAAACAGGACACATATTAATACCCAAGTCTTACTTTGCATCTATCAAAAATATTTGTATGAACTGAGCTATATTTTGCTCTTATTATCTTTAGTGGCTTTATCATGCCCATCTTGTTATGCCATGTCTATAATCGACATATTATGGCCAACATGGCAAAAGTTTAGCAGAATTTGAATAGAAACAAATTTAAATCAGTGGGGGATATGGGGCCCCTACAAAGGAAGAATGATCAAATAATAATATAAGCATCATATTGTTAAAATTATGAATATTAAATTGGGACAAGAAATTATTTTCCTTTTTATCTTGTAATTATTTAACCTCTTTATACAAAGCATAACATGTGTTCACCTACATTTCAATGAAGCCTTTTATGATCACATCACCGATTTTAAATGTATGAAGTAATTATGTGCATTAAGCGACTTTTGAAAAAATAAAGAGGTCTACAGATAAAGAAACATAAGTTTAATAAATCTTTCTGATTTTAAAGTTAGAAAAACATTTTAAGTTAAAATAAAGACATTCCGTTGAATGCTAAATGACTGACATTATGCAAATTGGATATAGACAATTATCATAGTGCTTCACACAGGTATACTGAATTTCAAAACTGCCATTATAATAATCTACTCAATTCATTTTTGATGAGCATGGAAACTATATTGTAGGCTTGCCGTGCTTCAAGATTTATCACTAAAAAGCTGTCTTTAATGCATTTCTGGGTTTCAGATTAATTATAATGAAAGCACCCCTATGAAGTTGTTATTGTCAATGCATATTATATATTTTGCAGAGTGGTTTTACATAAACAGTCACTTTTTTTAAGAATTGTCATCAGACACATATTCTGATTGCCAAAGAATGAGTAAAACAAATAGAAGAGTCAATTTTCTTTGGAATAGAATTGGAATTAGGTACAGATGAAATTGACTTAAATGCTTTATAGTGCATGTGGAAATTCCACTAGTAAAATAGTATTCTTGATAGTAATGGTAACTAATATTTATTGAAAGCTTACTGAACGTTATAGTAATCGTGATAAGGCAAAGTAGACCTGAATTTTCTTAATGTTTTCAAAGTTACTTAAAAAACTTTATGTGTTTTTTTAATTAATAATGCATATCAGTGTTGTTCATTTGGATATGATAATAGAAAGATAGGTAGATGATAGATAGATAGATAGATAGATAATAGATTATCATAATAGATAAATGATAGATGATAGATACATAGATAGATGGATGGATAGATAGATAGATAGATAGATAGATGACAGAGTCTCATTTTGCCTTGTAAAAATATTTAAATTTCTTAGGGTGAGAAATACACACTATGGTCTTCTAATGTATTATCAATATATATCAATACATAGATATGCATTATGAAAATGAATTATTCTCTGAGAATTTATTGTATTCTATGGTATATACGTTGCCCCCCCTTATCTGAAGTTTCACTTTCTGAAGTTTCAGTATGATCGACCAAAGTTTGAAAATATTAAATTAAAAATTCCAAAAGTAAACAATTTGTAAGTTTGAAATTGCACACCATTCTGGGTAATGTGATGAAATATCCCAGGCCCTACTCTGTCCGCCTGGGATGTGAATCACCTCTTTGTCCAGCATCTCCATGCCATACACACTTCCTGCCTGTTAGTTACTCAGTAGCCATCCTGGTTGTCATATCGACTATTGTAGTTTTTCAATGCTTGGGTTCAAGACACTCTGATTTTACTTAATAATGGCCCCTAAGTGCAAGAGTAGTGATGCTGGCAATAGGATATGGCAACAAGAAGCTGTAAAGTGCTTCCTTTAAGTGAAAAGGTGAAGAAAGTTCTGGACTCGATAAGGCATTCTGTTATATCACATCACCATAAGAAGGGTGAGTACTGTATAACAAGATATTTTGAGAGCAAGAAAACGAGGTCACATTCACATTACTTTTACCACAGGATACTGTTATAATTGTTCCATTCTGTCATTAGTTACTGCTATTAATCTCTTTATGTATCTAATTTATAAATCAAAATCTATCGCAGGTATGTATGTATAGGACAGAACGTAGTATATACTGGATTCGGCCCTATCCATGGGTCAGGCATCCGCTGGGGTCTTGGAACGTATCCCCTGTGGATAAGGGAGGACTATGGTGTTTTAGACTTAGCACAACAACCAATGACGCCAGAAAGGGGCAAAACTCATTTTCATCTAGGCCAGTGTAGATGCCCCCCGTTTACTTCCACAGCGTAGCATGCACACCACAATTGGAACAGTCCCTTCCGAGGGCGTGCAATGGTTATTTTACTTCTCACTCTTCAGTATTGAATTGCAGCTTTCTTTCATTTTTCTCATCTCAGGAAATCACAAGCGTGCAGCACCTCCGTATCCTCAACAAATGTTTATTGAATGAAATACTTATTTACACATATTAAATTGTGGCTCTTATTGATTAAGGGGCTCATGGTTGTTAAATTACTTGCAAAATCAAGACATGGCTCTTGCCTCTTATGCCAAATTTTTTTGCCATTTAAAATCATGTTCCCTCAGAATCGGTTATTTTTTGCTTCGATCTCTCTGTGCTAAATCAACATCTCTTTATCACTATGAGTATTTTGACCAAGTAGAACTTTAACTAAGGAAGTTATGTGCATCAAGAGCGACTGCTTAAGAAAACATTTACCTTTTGTTTTATCTCTTAGTGATTTTTACAGCAACTGTTTATAAGTCTGCACTCACTGGCTCTGTCACATCTGTAGGAAACTGTAGGGGGGAAAAAGGTGCAAAATAAGTTTCTCAACTTGGCAAGCAGCAGTCTGATCAGACAGTGTCGAGGTACACGTTGACTCTGTCACAACAAAGCCCAGGAAATGCTTTGAGAGACTTATTGGTGCAAAGGTCTTAAAGAATTAAATGTCTGTCAATTTCTCACTCTTTTTCTTTCTAATTCATAAGAAGATTATAGAGTACAGAATTTAAAGAGGTTTACTCTTCTCTCCTAAGACTCTTTTTTTCCCAAGCGACTAATGGATGTTTTTACATTCAACCAGTCAGAAATATCAACTTTTCTAATAAAGCAGTTATCTTTGGTACAGAGTGAATTTTAGGACAAAAAATAAATATTGAGTGTACGGCCATGCCACCCTGAACAAACTCCATCCCATTTAATCTCGGAAGCTAAGCAGGATCGGGCCTGGTTAGTACTTGGATGGGAGACCACCTAGGAAGACCAGGTGATGCAGGCGTAAAAAATAAAAATAAAGGATTGTAAACTGACAAGGTCCTTGTAATCTGTGAGGTCAACCAAGGGTCGCCTCTCATAAATAGATAAATAAAAATATAAATAAATAAAATATTGAGATCATTTAGAATAATTCTTCTTTAGACATTTGGTGATTGAGGCTCAGAGAAAGTAAGCCATGAGCTCATGTTCAAACTGCTAATTAAATGCTAATATAATTACGGATTCCTGCCTTTAAACCTAAATTTCTTTTTACTATTTTATCTTTTTTACAAATTTCATAAAAATAATTGTCATCCCTTTTAATGCTTTTATTTGAAAAAATCTGAAATTTAGTTAATATTGTGTTCATTCTATGTCAATATGAAAATTAGAAATATGCCTCAGTGGTTCTAACTTAAAGTTAGATATATGGCACATTTTTGATATTTCTTAAAAATATCAAAAATAAAATATGTGGAATTCAATTTATCATTTTTCTCTTGATGGTTTCTACTTTTGTCATGTAGTCAATTATGATGCATATGCAACTCTTTGTAATTTTCAAGTTTTGTCTGATAGACCCCACGCACCGTATTAAATTTCATTTTGTTGGTTGTTTTATGTAAGCATTCTTCCACATAAACTGGAAATGACTTTCCCTTCTCTAAGACAGTAAAACTTTTTCATATCAGATTGAGTGTTTTGATGCAAATTTAGTGTTCTGTGGATGGTATTAAAAAATTAGTATCTAGATTTCTATCATAAAGTATATACTATATTTCAATAGTTGAGGCAGTGTATTCGTTTGCTAAGACTGCCACAGCAAAGCACTACACACTGGGTGGTTTAAACAATAGATAACTTACTTTATCACAGTTTTAGAGACTAGAAGTCCAAGATCAAGGTGTCAGTAGGTCTGGTTTCTGCTGAGGCAGCTCCCTTTCACTTGCAGATGGCCTCCTCCTGTCCCATCAAGGTCTTTCTCTGTGTGCCCAGGCCCCTGCCATCTCTGTGTGTGTCTAAATTTCCTCTCCTTGCAAGGACACCAGTGAGGCTAGATCAGGCCCAGCCCTAAAGGCCTCAATTTAACTTAATCACCTCTTTCAATGCCCTATCTCTAAATCTGGTCACATCCTGAGGTACTCGGGGGTTAAAGCTTCAACTTGCGGATTTTTCAGGGGATTCAGCTCATCTCATAACAGGCAGCATGTATTTCAATCAAATTAAAAATTAGGTTTTGCAGTGTTTTTACTGTGGAAAAGCTCTCTGGTTGAGTTAATGTTTTTAAATATTAGATCTCTCTCTTTATAACTGTCTAGGCTTGTACAAGTCAAATTTTTTCTATTTCGTTCCAATCTCAGCAGTGAAATGAAAAGGTGGGGCCAAAAGATTCTTAAGGTCCTTCTTGCTAAAGTTCAATAATCCATGAAATTTTTAAGTATGTAAAAATTCATCTTGATTTAATACTACCTCTGATATTTTCCATAATATGAAATAATGAAGTTCCAATTTCTCGAAGTTCCTAGGCTATCTTTTAAAATAAGAATATAACTCTTTCCACTTTGTTGCCTTCAAAGTTTTGCTATCAGGACTGTGTTAAAAATGCGAAATGAATTTTTAAAAGAGCATTGACACTTGCATTGTTAATGTGCCTTCAGGCATGTAATTAGCTGAGAAGTTTAATCTTTTATATTTCAAAATTTGATCAGAATGCATAAGCTCAGAAAAGCTATAAAGTATTGACCAGCATCTTTGATAAAAAAAAAAAAAAAAAAAGTTCTAAGCAAGTTCTCGAAGGCATTTTCTATAAATGCAGCTTCTCCTTGCTGCTTCTCAATAACTATATTCAGTATAAGATTCTTTTCTCCCTTTTTGAATATCAACCAGAAACAAAACATCAACTATTTTTTCTGCCTTAGTATTTGAGAGCTTTATTTTGCTTGGGACTATTTGAGAAGAGTGATTTGTAACTTTTTGAGAAAGGAATGACTTATTCTATGAATGATTCATCTTTAACAAAGTGTAGCACCCAATAAAGAAAATGAAAAAGTAAATATGTAAAATTAAATTATAATGTAAGCTATTTAAATAAATTGAATGTTTTTTTCTATTCAGGTTGTGCATATACTAACACATATATTTATTTCTGTAGCATTCAACCTTATAAGAACACATAACAGTTACTTGACACATGAGATTAGAGGACATTAGGATTCTACCATGAACTTGGTGGTTCAGTTGAATAAAGACGTGAAAAAGTAATCTCACATGAGAATTGAAAACATATCCAAACTGGAGAGAATTAGAGATAATAACATCAGTCTGGAGATAATTTTTTTCCATTCAAAGAGTTTGTGCACAGCTATATACTCTAATTGTTCAAAAGCTGTCTCTTTAATTACTTTTACATCCACAAATTTTTCAACAGAGAGTAGGTGGTGAGTAAATCTTGTCAGTTAGAATTGCACGGGCCTAATAGGAAAATAAGATTTATATGCTGCCTCTGCTTTAGGGAAATGTGAGATAGTTTTGGTGTGATTATGTAATATTCAGGAGGAAGAGGTTAAAGTTTGGAGTAAGAATAATGCAGACCATTAAACCAAGAAGGCATGACAGTATTATAATATAAAGTAAACATTAATGATAGGAGAAGTATGAAAAAATAATTCTTTTGGGATAGGCCAGTCCTGTGGCTGAGATAATCCTGATATCAGTATTTAAAAGTTATAATAGCAGTTGATTTGCACCATGTCCTCTTCAGAAAGCAGCTATCCACAGATTAATGAGATAATGCAAGCAATCACATTACAAAAGAACTCTTTTGCATCTGATTGGAAACAGAAACGAGAATATAAATGAGCAATGGTTAGCAGACTATCTGTCCTATTTCTGTGCTCCCATAATATTGTATACACATCATTAAGATGGTAGACTACTAATTACATTCTATTTCATGTTTATCTCTGGGTATAGTCATCTCATTCACTACTTTGTAAGCTTTTTGAGCTATGACTTGATATCCATTTTTCTTACAGAACTATTCGTTCATTCTTTCAACAAATATTTATTGAAGCTATACTATAGGCCAATTATAGTGCTATATACAAAATAATTGAAAAGAAATCTATTGTTTCTTGCATCAGTGACCAATGTGCTCCTGTGATCCATGGTAACACACACATACACGCATATACACACACACTACACAACTACCAATATCAGATGTATTTAAAAGGAGCAGTATTGGGGAATGTGTGTAGAGATCACTATGTAGAAGCCAGATACAGGTGTTCATCCAGCTGTGGAGTACATTATATGAGAACAGTTAAGATTTTATATTGTGGACAATAGAGGCTAACATTTGCAAACCATAGCATTTGTGAAAATCACCTGTGTTTGAGAGTTACAGAAAGTTTACTCTTGTGGAAGTCTCAAGTGTAAATACTAGAGTTGTATTTTAGGGAGGGTGATTTATGAAGGGCAGGTTGAAAGTCAAGACGGGAGAAGGAGATGTAGAAAAGAAAGATGTAGGTAATGCAGTTGATCAACAGAAAAAGGAACAGATCATAGAAGGATATTCTGTCATGCTAGAGTGCTTGCATTTTTATATGAAGAAAGACTCATTGAATAAATTTAGCAGGGGAGTGTCTTAGTAAAAATTATATGTCAATAAGACTTTTTGACAAATAAGAGATGCTCGGAAAGTATTTAAGTGAAAGTCACAGAAGTTATTTTGGAACATCTGAAAAAAAGTCAGCATGGCAATAATTCTAAAACAATAGAGAACAACAGAATTACCTAGGTTATCTTTTAAACACGCAACTTGAAAGTCCACTCCAGACTTTAAATTACGTTAACTGGCAAAGGCCCTGGGTATCTGCACTTAGGCAGACATTGCCAGGTTAATCTTAGGTATCTGATGGCTGAAACATATTTTGATAATACTGCTTTATAGGCAGCTCTGAGTGTTGCTTAAGTGGATAAAATTAGGTATAAAGGGAATTAATTGGCTTTAAAATCTGGCACCTAACTAACAATGGCGATGATAATAATACACAGATGTTTATGCGTGTGTGGAGGTAGAATACCTCCAAACCTTTAAAAACACTATCCTGTTTTATCCTACCAGAATCCAATAATTAATGCAGGTGAAGTAATTTTTTTCCCTATTTTAAATGAGAAAATTGAGACTATATCTAAGTGACTTATGCTAAGTCACACAGAATGTAAGAGTCAGGGGAAAAAACAAAACTAAGTCTACATGATTCCTTAGTTCACTGTAATTTCTTTCCGCCTCGCAGCAGTTCATAGCCTGTTTAGGGGACATCAGCCAAATTCCTGGTATATCTGAATCTCATAAACAGAATGATCACTTCAGACTGGTATTCTCAACTGGGCGCCATTTTGCCCCCAAGGGACAGCTGGTAACATGTTTTTGGTTATTGCAACTTGGGGACGGTGATAGTGGTACTGACATCCAGTGAGTAGAGGCCAAGGATGCTGGTGAACAATCTACAGTATGTGTGACAGTATGTCAGCAACAAAAATGATCTGGATCAAATGATAATATGTTGGGAAGTTCCGATTTAAATTAAGTACGTATTAGGATTTATTCCAGCTCTAAAATTCAGTGAGTATCCAATCATCTAAACATCTGTTGCAACAAATTATACACATTTGAGAAAGTGTCCATGTTATGTCTTTTTTTAGCAAGAGAAAATAAGCAACTTATATATATAGAGAGAGAGATAGATATGTGTGTGTGTTTGTGTGTATATATATATAAACATATATATGGGAATATACATTTCTTCTGTCTAAATACTGTCAGTATTTTATAATCTCTTAGTTTCTATTTATTTTAATATCTTTTAGACTTAATGTTTGTGTTATTTTGGTTTTTTGTGTTTATTTGTTTGTATAATCTGTTGAAAAGTAAAAAGAACATTAATATTCACTGATGTGTCCGGTGGTTTCACATATATTGTCTCATTCGATGCCTAAGACAGTATATTAAAACAGACATTATTATTGCCACTGCCCTTCTTTATATAATTAAACAGTCCCGTAATATCGAACTTAGAAATAATGTTTGTTTGTTTGTTTCTTGGCAAAGAAATGAATAACCTTTTTTTTTTTTTTGCCTATGTATCTTTTTAATAAATGGGTTTAGTTAAACAGTCTGAACCTAAGCATAGACTCATACTGTGCAAGATCTTTACCATGCCACAAAATGAGACTTTCAGTGAGAAAGGCAAATGAACATATGTTTCACAGGACTCAGCATGAATATTGCAGAAAAAGCTAAAGTCCTTGTCATTTTTATGAGACACTATCAGTAGCAAGCAAAGGGCTTGGTCTGTAAATGAGAGAAGTCAGCAGACTTAGTCTATAAAACCAAGTATTTACAACTCCAGCTTTGCCACTAATTAGCTATGTTATTTTGGGAAATTCAATATCTTTGTCCTCATTTTCTTCAAATATAAACTATAAGGTTGGAATAGAACATTTCTGGCATTTTTTTCAGCTTTATAAAATTACTTCTGCTTTTGTAAATCGCTAATTTGGATTTCACTTAGAGAGTCTCTTATTTGTTTGGCAACGTTCCTCATAGAATTTAGAAGAAAGGTGTGTGTGTGTGTGTGTGTGTGTGTGTGTGTGTGTGTGTGTGTGTGTTGTGTGCGTCCATTTTAATTTCCTACAAGTGGCAAAGGGCTTATTTTGTGATTTGAAATACTTAAATGCATTTTCTGGTCTGAAACAAACCTCAGTGAAAATATTCTCAAATCCTGCCTCCGTGAAAATATTATCAAGCTTTGTAATAATAATTTTAGGTAGAATTTTTTTTTAAGTTGAATGTAGTCAACAGAAAATAGTACATTGACTTTAGGTATACAACATGGCGATTAGACATTTCTATACCTTACAATGTAATCTCCAACATAAATCTAGTAACCATCTGTCACATGGACAGTGTGTTTTGGATGTGTCATTGAGGGTAAGAACAACAAAAGCAAATGGGAATACATCAAACTAAAAAGCTTTTGCTCAGGGAAAGAAACCATCAACTAAACAAAAAGACAACCCACTGAATAGGAGAAGGTATTTGCAAGTGACACATCCTATATAGTATCCAAAATATATAAAGAACTCATATAGCTTAATGTCAAAAAATAGCCAATTCAATTAAAAAATGGGCAGAAGACCTCAATATACATTTCTTCAAAGTAAAAGTTTGTAATTAATGCAGAAATTAGTGCTTATATCTAACAAGAAAAAAAAGGAGGTTGACTTGGGATAGAAACATATATTCTTTAGTGTGTTTTTTATTTATGAATCTCATAATACTTCAAAATAATTCAACTCCATTAAGAGACTAAATCTAAAGAATCCATGACTTTCTAGAGCCTTTCTAGTCTATCGGTCTATAAATACTTGCCATTTATCTATTCTTATAGCTGTGTTGGAGCTAGTAGTGTATACATTGGATTAAAATAAGAAAAAAAAAAACAGTAGAAGGCTGCATTTTTATGGCATATGCAACAGTTTTTGACTCTGTTAGCTATTGCTTACATTATGGAAAAAAATACATAGGATTTTGACAAGTTCCTTTCTCACCCTCACCCCCATTCAACTGGAATCTCAGCTATGACCTTAAAATATAACTTTATTTGAAAATAGGGTCTTTGCAGATATAATTAGGTGAAGACCTTGAGATGATATCATACTGGATTCAGTGTGAATCCTAAATCCAATGACTGGTGTCTTTATAAGAGAAGAAGACACAGACATCCAGGGAAGAAAGCCATTTCAAGTGGCGGTGGGCAAAGATTGAATTTGCACTACCATAACCAAAGACCATCTGGGGCCACCTGAAGTTGGAAGATGCAAGGAAAGATTCTTCTCTAGATTCTTCAAAGGAAACATAGTCTTACTGACATCTGGATTTCAGACTTCTATCCCACAGAACTAGGAGAATATACATTTCTGTTGTTTCGTGCCACCCAGCTTTTGATATGCTATTATGGCAGCCCTAGATGACTAATACAGATTTTGGTACTCAAAAGTGGAGTGCTTTTGTATTAAATATTTTAAAACGTGGAAGTTTCTTTGGAACTGAGTAATGAATAGAGATGGAAATATTGAAGCTAATAACAGACGAAGTCTAGGGTGCCTTGAAGAAACTGTTGATAGAAATACGGACATTGAAGGTACTTATGCTGAGGTGTCAAAAAAAAAAAAAGGAGAAACATGTTATTGAACACTGGAGAAAAGGCAATCTGTGTTATAAAGGGACAAAAAAAAAATCTTGGCTGAATTGAATACTATGGCTGGGCAAAAAAAAAAACAGAACAAAACAGAACTTTTACGCAATAAACAAATATTTAGCTAAGGACATTTCCAAGCAAAGTGCTGAAGGTGTAGCCAGGTTTCCCCTTGCTGCTGTGGTGAAGTAGGAGAAGAAAGAGATAAATTGAGAAATAAACTGCTAAGCAAAGTGGAACCAGAACTTGATGTTTTGGAAAATTCTCAGCCTGTCTTTCTATCAAAAGTTGCTAAAGCATACTCTGGAGAAAATGCCAGGGATGAGGAGGATAGTCTATGTGATTTATGGACCCAATAAATCATCTCGAAAGAAGTAAAAAGTAGCGATAAAGTTACCTAGGAAGTATATGTGGAGAGCTCTTTTGTTGAATGCTGTGGATTCTCTTGACATACGTGGGCAAAGGACAAGGTTTTTGAGGATGTCGAGCTAGCAGAAACACTGCAGGTAGATCACACCCAGAGACTCACTCACTCATACCTGCCTTAGATGGTGTAATTTGGAACTTTTATAGTTGATATTTAGTTGAGATTTTAAACTTGCAGTTGATGTTGGAATGAGTTGAGACTTAAGAATGGAGTGAATGTGTTTTGCATATGGAATGAATGTGAATTTTAGAGGATGAAAGGGCGGGCTATAGTGAGTTGAATATTGTGCCCCCAAAATTTATGCCTAGTCACCTGGTTTGTGATAGTTTGTTATGGCAATTGGTTGTCAGGACACAGAAAAGTACCTCAGAAAGATGGCCTGGGTTCATGGAGTTGAGTAACCTACAACATCAAGCTGATATGTTTTGTAGGTCTGCTTTAGTGAAGTTTATGCATGGTGCTAACTCA
Organism: Eidolon dupreanum; assembly: GCA_028627145.1. Taxonomy (NCBI): domain Eukaryota; kingdom Metazoa; phylum Chordata; class Mammalia; order Chiroptera; family Pteropodidae; genus Eidolon; species Eidolon dupreanum. The sequence goes on along the minus strand of CM053512.1, from coordinate 8,351,580 downwards.
TTACAGATAGTCAAAATTCAATACTAGCTCCCAAGATAGTGTGTATAAGCCTCATTTGGGGTGTAGTCAAAAATGTAAAGTTATCCAGGACCAAACTTTCTAATAGTCGAGTCTTGGTTGTGGTCTTAAAGAATCATAGTTAACACAAGACCCACAAAATACAGGTTATAGAACATTACGCTTAATAATTTAGAATTTTTATTGTTTATAATACAGTTTATGATCATTTCTTTAATTCAAGTCACTCGAAGTCTTTCCAAAGTCCTAACCTAAAATAGTCCCTTAGAAGTATGATACACATTTTTTTTGGCTTCTTTTATAAACATCCTTCTGATTCTCAGAAAGACTAGACACAGAATTGAGCACTTAGTATTTCTGATGAGTGACACTTCAAAATAAAAAATCTCCTACTCTTCCTTGAGTATGCAGTCTCTTAAATGCTCTTTAATATGTATTTAAAGCAACAGTAAATGCAATTTTTTTCTTTAAAATTGTTTTCTTTCTGCTTTTCCTGGTAGTCAAAGGAGGTTTTCAAATAATCCTTTTTTTAGCTTATGCAGAACACTACGGACTCTTCTAGGACAGAAAACAAATAGTGAAATAGATGCAAAAAAAGAATTCTAAAACACAGAAAGAGCTGGTATAAAGACTATAAAAGCAGAGTATATTATTCAACCTGTACTGTGAATAATAACCCTGAGCACACCGAAATAGAGTACATTTCCTTATTCCTTCAAGAGCTGTCAGTAACACTAAAAATCAGGAGATCCTGAGGCTAGCTTTTTGTATACCTTAAATTAACAATGAAATACAAAGTAACTTACTGACGTGGTAGTTCTTTATTTCACTTTGATTTGGCAATGAATAGTGGGCAAATTATGCAAAAAATAACTGACCACCATATTTTAATATTTTATTCTATTTTCATTTAATTGCTTGAAATAAATTTTATGCCAATGTACAACCTATTATGGATAGAGCGAGATGTAAAGTGAATCATCGGTAATGCCATAGCTATTTAGTACTTTATTCCAGAGCTTAAAATGTGTCTCTCCAGTCACATTTTTTTTGTGCTTACCCCTCACCAACTCTCACTGACTAGGAGGTATTTTAATGACTTATCTTTGTAGAGGAAAGAGGTTGAGAAGACAAAAGTTTTTTTTTTTAATTATTACTAATAAGCACATTTTTCTGAACAGCTTGAGAACACAGCAATTATAAATAATTTATTCAAATATTTCCATTTTGATATATTTCATAGTATCCTGTAGATAGAGTAATATATGAATACAATGTCAAGAAATAGAGATGATAGATGATAAATGATAGATGGATGACAGATGGTACATACATACATACATACATACGTACGTACATACATGTATATATACATACATACATATCCATGCCTTTGTGTATTGGGAGCAGGAATGTCAGAGTTGGTGTTGGTTAAGGTAACTATAAATGGAAAGAAGAGAGAAGAATATTTTTGATTTCATGACTCCCCTTCTTCCTCTTGAAGATGTTATTTGTCAGTTTTATGTCATTTTAAAAGGATATTCTTAATGGAAATGAAAATTCCAACTCTATTATCTGGAACTATTTCTGTGATATTAATGCAAAAAAGCAGATGTCTTTCCATAATTAGTAAAGTATTATTTTTCAGAGTTCCAGTTCTTAAAACTATAAGATGTATATTAATTGGTTGAGTTATTTGATATTCCAATTGTAGATAAAGAGATAGGTACTGTATGATATTTGAAGTTTCTAACCAACAGCATTTAGTATAAACATGAATGTTATTTTCAGATTTTATATTTGTATATATTAAATATGTATATTCATACATGAATAGGTAAATATACCTCCATATACATACATCCATACATATGTATAGGTTTACATATATTTATATCTTGGGATTTAGGCATAAATCACAGGTAGGTGCTACAGATTTACTGGGGATTTAGTTTGTAAGGAGATTCTCACAAGTGGTGTGAATTCTATCTGCACATTTCTAAAATTTAAATAATGGGCAGTGGTAAAATTTTGGGAAGTCTGGTCTCAGATTTGTGAAAGCTTCTATAAACTGAAGCACTCTTCCTTCTTTTCTGAGGTTTGTCTAATTAGTTAGATATTTACTTTAGTTGGTTTTTACGTCACTTTTCACTTACTTGTTTGCCAAAGTTGGGAAGATTTATGACTTAACGATTATATCAGTATTTTTGCCAACCTGATCTTGGGCTTGGGGTATGCTCAGAATGGCTCGTGGCTTTAAAATTGAGGTGCATGCTATATTCTTAACATAAAAAATTCAAGGTATTTGTAAACAATCATTAGCCTATGCAAGTGGTTTTCAATTAATAAATGCTTTGTAAATTTAAGTATGTGATTGCCTTCATCCTAACTGGCACTCTATCAACTACCTAGTTGAAATTCAACTACATAATATTCATGGGAACCTTAACTCAAGTCAGCTGTCGAAAACAGCAAAATATTCAACATGGAGTTTAATGATAAAATAACAGCTGCCTGATTTGGAGCTGCAATTGTCTTGCATGTTCTAGCAGAAATAAAATTATTACCTAAAGTAATTAAGAGGCTTGGCTTTGGTCTAAATATAGCAGAAGATATATCTAGAACTTAAAAAAATACTTCTAGATTAGCAAATAAAATTAAAACAAAAGAAAAAAAGATTTGTGTGTCTAGCAATGATATAGTAGGCAATTTGACAAAGAAATAAGGAAATTAGATTTATTTTAGATTGTATGGATATAAATAAATATGTGTGCAAACATATATATGCACACACACATATGTATGTGTGTATACACATGTTAATAAAATATATTGAGACATTTTCTTTTATTGAGGAGTTTTAGGGTTTAATGAGATATTCAATTATTTTAAAAAAGTAGCCAAACTTTGAGTGGTATATATCTGACTCTGTGGAAGTTTATTTCATTTATGAAATATCCCAAGCATCATTAATACAATTTAACAATGTGAGCAAAAGCCATATGAACGTCTGAGGATGAGATCCATCATTGGAAAATTCACACGCACATACACAATTTTACTCGGCTTACATACAATCTCAACATTACAGTCAATACCTTTGCTTATGACACGCATTCTTGAGAGATGTATTTGGATTAAGCACAGATACCTGAGTGTTCAAAGAACACTAATGAATTGATTTCTACATGAGCATTTTTTATTTTTTTTAGTATTGTTGCACGAGTCTCCTTGCAATATTCTATTAAGTTAATAAATTAAATAGCTATATGTTTTACACAGCAGCAGCAGTATCAGAAAGTTGGTGCTCAAAGCTTTACATTAATCAGACAAGAAGCAAGAGTTCTTGTTTGAAGTTCATAAGGCCCGAGAGGCTTTACTTAACAGCAGAGCGCGGACAAACCTTGATTTCTCAGGTGTGGAGTGTCCAGACTGCAGACTTTTCAACTCGTTTGCTCCTCAAGGCTCTGCCTGTTCTTTTCATTTGTTTGTTTCTCATTTCACAGTTACTTTTAACTTCATCACAGTGTGGGACCATATAAATTGAAATAGCATATGCCTGTAATATTTGCTAATTTCAATCGAGTAGAACACTTATTGAAGGTCTCTTGAAACTAAATTATCATGACTGTCTCTTTTTTATACTGCTCAAAAATCAGATCTGTTATTTCATTGTGAAAATTCATACCCACTACAATAAGGTATTATTCTTAAATAAGACACTCCATTTTTTCAAATTAAGAACTTTAAGATTTTTGTAGCTTATGCTCCCCAGGTACACCTTCCATCAATTATTTGTTCTTCTTAAAGACAAAGATACTCATTATTCTAATAAAGTTATTACTAATAAATTAAAATCTCATATCTTCATATTTTATTGGAAAATTAGAAGGAACTAATGATAATCCTAAAAAAAAAACTATTAACTTCACTTGCTTAAATTCATTAACCATAGTGAGAAAAAAGATTGAGCAGAGATTCACTTTCTATATTTACGATAGTGAATATCTAAAAAAATAAACACATCTCTAAATAAGTGAACATTTTTATTTTTTCCTTGTGCTGCATTTCTATTACAAAAAATTAATATTGGAAATAATGCATTTAAATTACTTCATTTATAAATAGAGATATTCAAGTAATTTAGTATATTATCTTTCATAGAATAACTATCATCAGATTGTTTCTTAAAAGTCTTCCCTTTTATGCTTTCTGCAGTGAACTTAACAATAGCAGAATAGGGATTTACTTATTTCCTGCTTAGGAGCATGGCTCTCTGAGTAGGCAGAAAAACATAAAAGTTTTCAGAATCACACTGAAAGTAGTAGAAATGTGTTTATTATTGAAAATTTGAGCAAGAGAGATCCGAATATGTGGTATTCTAGTCAATAGGCTTCTCCGTCTGAATCTGGTATTAGTCAAACTACACATGCTGAAAGTGTTTGCCCTTGGGTTAAGAGGATACAGTAGATTGTTTTACACCTGTAAATTAGAAAAGGAGCAATAAGAATAAGCTTTTACAGAAACGGACTGTGGTCCAGACCTCTGGAGAATCAAGTTATAGTGGTTTCTGGAAAAAATGAATAAAATAAATGTGGGCGAAAAATTTTGGATGCCAGTTGGGTTGGGTCACCCCAAATGTATAAATAACAAATGACTGGCACACACAAGTAGCTTTCTAACAAACAGAGAAGGTAGTCGTATAAAGGATATAAAATTCTCTCTCCTTTTCTATTGAGCAGATCTGTCTCTGAATTTGGCCTTGAGATGGGTTATGCAACAGCATTCAATGCGAGAATTAGCAAGATATTTATTTTTCAGAGAAAAATCTCTAAGCAGGAACCAACAAAATATTGTTAGAGAATTTTTCAACTGAGCACGAGGCTAGGCAGTTCAAGTTAAGTCTGAAGCCTTAGCTTGTTATTTCCCCCCCAATGAACTGATTACCTGCATTGGAATTACAGAAATAGGTGTGCTGCCATTTCTTTTCTAAGATGAATGCTAATGTATTCTGCCTGCTGGATCAACATTCAAAACAATCCACAAAATGAGCTATCAACCCATTTCAAAAACAGTTTGAAATCTACTCTGCATATTTTTCTACGAAATGTAAATGCAAAATCATATGGCTGCCAGGAACTTTCAAAGGTCATCTAACATTCCAGCTTTCACATTTTCTAAACAGGAATGAATGTATCATATTCTTCATTAGCTTATTCAAAAGTATCGATGAATAAAACTCATACCTATGATAAATTTCTTTTGCCCAATGAGAACGCTAGAGTTGATTAGCCATTTTTAAATGGTTTTTTTTTTTTTTTTAATGTGATGAATGGCAGTTTTGAAATCACTACAAAGTGACATGAGACTGCTTTGAAAGGGAACAATACCAACTGGGAATTGTTGGGAAAAGGAGGACTTTTTAAAAGTACCAATAAAAACATCATCGTGTTTTATTTCTATTTGACAGTGATGCCGTGGAGGAATTCATCCCACTCTGAAATATAGAATTTTGGTGTTAAAATAAGAGTTTTATGGGACATTTTTTGGACCCTTGGTCTTTGGCTACACCGAACACCCGAACATACCATCTTAGACTCCCTTAACCCTGATATCTTTGATTTCCCCAGAGGCCCAGACAATTCTTTCATATTTTTTTCTTCTATTGTTTCTCTTTTCCCTTTGACACTTCCTCTACAATCCACCCTCTTAACACCCAAATTCACTTTCGGTCTCATAGGGAAAATAGAAGGAATCAGAGGGTCACAGATTAATTTCTACTGCTATACCTAATCATCTCCCTCTTTTGCTCCCATATACTGCAGGTTTTTTGCTGTTCCAAAAGAATTACCAGCCCATGTTCCTCATTAAGGCCAGTACTAACAGCTGTTCACAAAGTCACATTCCCCCTAATTGTCCAAGAGTGTTTCTCAAGGTGCTCTTCCCATCTATCTCTCTCGTTTGTATCATCATTTCCCCCTTTTACTGTATTATTTCTTTTAGAATACAAATTTTATTTGACCATCTTATAAATATATGTCATTTTTCCCCATCTTAAAAAAAATGAATAAACCTCATGATCTCATTTATTCATAGGTCATTTAATTTTTCTCTCTTCCATAGAAAACACTCTAGAAAACACTATCTATAATCACTCTTTCCATTTCTTTCTCCCTATCTCATTTGAATTCACTCTGATTAGATTTTCACACCCACCAATCCACTAATACCGCACTTCTCAATGTCACTATTAACTCCATTACTAAATCCCTTGGTCATTTCTCTTCTTTATTTAGCGCTACTTTTTGTCAAAATTTAACCCAGTCAATTCCTCTTTCCTCTTTGAAACACTTTCTTAGCTTGAATTCTAGACATTACACTCACCTGGTTTTCCCATATTTCTGGACACTCTATCTCATTCTCTTTTGCTGGTTCATTAAGATCTCTCCAAAATTTTAATGCTCAAGTAGTCAGGTCAGGTTGAGACTTTTGTGATGTAAATGACCAACTCATCTTGGGGACAGAATTTAAGGGATTACCAAAAAGCTTAGTAACAAAGATAAAATTATTTCAATATTTTTTAAAAAATCTAAAAATTTTATGATAAATAAAATATCTAATTATAAATTAAAACAGAATCATATTACTAATTTTTATTTTTCCCTTACGCTCCATATGACAAGGCATGACATTAGTGCCAGGCACAATCCTCTTTGACCTCTCCTATTTCATATATATATATATATATATATATATATATATGTATGTAATACTTACATAATCTCATCTAGTCTTAATGGTTTAAACAAACAAACAAACAAACAAACATCTATATTGGTGAATTCCAAGGTTATCTCTCCATCCCAACCATTCCCCTGAAATCTGAGATATCTAACTACATACTCAACATCTCACTTGAATATTTAATGGATGTTAACTTGAGAGCAGTGAACATACAGAAACATAATAATGATTTTTCTTATTCTTTAAGCCATTTTATTATTATTTATGCTATCATATTATTTTTTTACACATTTAATTTGGAGTTGGCTAATGAAATACTTTGAGACACAGGAAACCCACAGTAATAGATAATTGAATTAAGAGTCTAAAATGACTTGGGTCACTCACCCCCTGGACTCACCTGTCATCACTGTTCCCTTCTTTGTCTTTAATTCACCCACGTTGCCTCCTCATTATTTGTTGTTATATGTTATATTTTTTTAGCTTTTTTTTCTACTTTGTTTATTTGCTTTTGGATTCTACCTGAGTTTAGTCTTCATTTCTCAATCCTTGTATCTTTTTTATTGCTAATTATTTTTTGAATTTTATGAAATTCATTTAAAATCTTTCTTTTCTCCAATCTCATCTCTCCACTTTTTGACAATTCTAATTGATTTTGTTCTCTCAAACTGCTATTAATCTCATAATATCTTTAGTTTTGAAAAAATATATGAGATTGTACTTTTTGTCTACTTTTTAGGCATATATTTCTTCAATGCTTCCATTGTTAGTAGGATTAAAATTCTACTCTTATTATCTTCCAATCCTCTAAAGGTTTGTGTGGGATTTGATTGTAGTCCTTTCTTGTTGCTCATTTTTCATGACTACTGAGTTTCCCTATAGTTTTAGAAGAGTGTGTGAGCCAGGAAAAGTGTTTCTCAAAACAATAGAATATATATATATAGATATATATATATTCTTTACAACAACTGCCTTCAATCCTCCTTTCTCTTGCTTTTATCCACACATCTACTCCCCTTCCCTGTAGTATAACTGTCCTGTACAATTTGGATTTTCCTCTAAACTGTTTCTTCTGAGTGGTAGCAAGTTTACTTGAAGTGGAGTTTAAATTGATTCATTTTTGGAGTTTATGTGAATAGAGTGTCTCAGTACCCTTCGACTCTGTCACATCATAGTTCTCTGCACTGGCTTGAAATTTTGTTTCTTATACAGCAGATACTATTTTTAGATTGGCCCAATGCATTTTTGAATTTCCGCAAGGGCTTTACAAACACGGTCACCTTCCTCTTGCTTCCTCCTGCATTGTTGCTGGTGCCACAAGTGTCATGTAGGCTATCGGTGGTTTCAGGGTAACAATGTAACCTTCTACCTAGCTTTGTTGTGGAAGTGACCTATGTATTTTTGGCTTATTTGTCTTTATTTATTTGGCTTATTAACTAGGAAAGTCAAGAAGATTTATAAACATGGTCATGCCAAATTACTTTACGACTATCTATGTTATGAGCAAGTTGGGTTTATCTGAGGTAACACTGGGGTCATTTAACATTTTACAATATGTTGATGTAACATGTCACAATAGCAGAAGAAGAGAAAATATACTTAGCATCATCGAATGAAATTAGAAAAAATAGTATTTGATAAATAAACTATAAACATAACTGATTGAAATTTTTAGAAAATTAACAAAGTCTAATTCTTTAGTAAGATAGATATTCTCTATAAGACATTATCAAATCGAATGTAATGGTAAAACATTGAAAGATTTTCTGTTGGGAAGGAAAATGATTCAAATATCTACTAACACCACTGAATGAGCACTGATTGCAGGCCATAGACACTACAATAAGATAAGAAAAAAAATAAGTAAAAAATCTAAATGGCAGCAGCCTTTTCATTTTTTATATGATATGATGAATAAAAAAATTGAAATGCACATTCAAAGAACAGAGAATCACTAGCATGGTATTGATGAAAAATGAGTTGAGGATAAAGTGGACTTGCCCAACACATCTAAAACAATAAGGGACTAATTGTAAAGTGATACTAGTTGAGAGGTTAGTTTATTCACAGGAAAATAGATTAATGTATCAATGAAAGAAAATAGACAACCCAAAGTAAATAAATTGACACTCAGTTTCTGTCAGAGTAGACATTTAAAATCAGTGGGGAAAGGAGGAATCGTTACAAATGAATCATGGAAAAACGATAATTAATTCTGTGGTAACAATGATACCTCAACATTAACTCTCACATATACAAAATTGATTTTGGATTTAATTATGAAAGACAAAACTATAAAAAATTGTGGAAAAAATATTTTAAAAAGTATTTTTCTATCCTTGCTACGAGAAAGGATTTCTTAAGGTACAACACAAGTATAAAGGAAATTAGATCAACTTGACTATGTTAAGATTAAAAGCATCTGTTTTTAAAAAGGTGAATTAAGTAAAAAGTCAAGCCACAAATTTGGAGAAAATATTTGCAATTAATATTTGTGACACATTAATAATTTAAATTACATAAAGAATTATCAAAAATCAATAAAAAGCAAATGACCCAATAAAATATCAAGGTGATAGAGTTGAAATTATTTTTGATTCCAAGCCAATAGATGACTAAAAGTGTTAAACGACAGTTAATCAAACTTTACTGTTATTTCATAATTAATTAACTATATAACTAGTTTTCTCAAACAAGTAAAAATTTCCATTTCAAATTTAATATCACATTCATTTCATTAAAAATATAAGTTCATATATTTAGTAATTTTTGTGAAGTGGAAAATTATTATCTTCATAGTTCGAAACTTAGTAAAATAATATCGTAATGTGAATTGTGAGAATTTTCTGTCCAAATTAAGTGTTTACAGCAAAGAATGCAGTAAGAAGTCACTGGGAAGTAACTCTAAATGTTGTATGTAACAAATTAGTAAAGGAGGAAATTATGTAAGGTAGCATAATAAAATTAATTGCTGATAATTACAGTGTAGATATGGCTTTGTTTTCAGTTTCATTAATTGACCCTTTTCCTTTCTCCTCTCAGTTTATATTCAGCTTACTATATTTCATAAATTATATGGAAATTTTGGAGTTTGGCAATCTCTCTGCATAGAATTTACTTTAGTCAACACAGAGATCTCATTTACTGAAAAAAAAAAGTAAATAAATTGACCAAGGGTAACTTTTGATGAGGAAATCTAAAGTAACTGACCTTGCTAAACTAACTGAGGACTCTAGATAATTTACCTCAGCACATACAAATATGGATATGAATCTGGAGGTGAAAAATATTAACTAAATCTTGCCATATGGTCACAACTATGCTGGTACATTCTAATTGTTTTCAAATGCTTGATGATTCTAAAAACACAAAATAGTATCTGGATCCGTACATCAGCATTACTAATAGATAAAACAGAATATTACTTCACATCATGACCTTGACTTCACCTGTGTCATTATCGCATACCAAAATGTCCTGGCAATGTGTAAGAAACAGAACAGTAGGCCTGCTGTGGACAGAAAGGAAGAGGCCTTTACTGCCAGAATACTAAAGCTTTATGCATAGGATGATAAGGGACCTCTCCAGAAGAGCTGCAAGCACAGGTGAGGGCCGAAGGAGAGACTAAATGATTCCCGCCCCATCCATCGATGCTACACATTCTCATAAAGGCACATCTAAATACCTCACTCTAAACACATATCTGTTTCCCAAGCTTTCTAAGGTCCATGAATATGTCTTATTACCCTCTTTATTTGTTCCAGCACTTACTTAAACGGAAAATTAATATATGTGTATATTAACATATATACCCATATATATACATATAATAATTTTATATATATGTACATATATGTGTGTGTGTGTGTGTGTGTGTGTATGTGTATGAGAAATCTTTTAGTGACCTTAGCTACTGAGCCAGGTGATATTTGGTTGTGTCTCTGGCTTACGTAAACATGCACAAGTCATTCCATGTTGTTATGGATGAAGTGTCTATATCACGAGCGTATCAAGAGAAATAAAAGTGGAAGCATTCATGCAAAAAAAAGTTTTTGTTTTTGTTTTTGATTTTTTTTTGGAACAAAGGCTGCTTTTTATTACGTTTCAAAGAAAGACGATTCAGTCATCGTTCGCATCCCTCCTCCAGATATCATGATGATAGTCTCCATTCACATTAGTTTAATTTCGTTCATTTCCCTTGAGGGAGTAAAGAGCTTTAAAAAGAAAAGCTGCCACTAAGGTCATAATATAACATATTAATGTTGCTCTGCTAACAGAGCCTTGGCCAAGGATGGCCAGATGGTCTGGAGGCTGGCTTGGCGAATTATATATATATATAATTTATGGTGGGTTTGCTGCCATCTTGAAATTTAAGCATGTCACTTCTCTGAAGTTACCTCCAGCAAGATTTGATTTTGCTGGTTCTGCCAACAGGTATACGTTTTAGAAAATCCCTTTTATTCACTCTGAAGATCTTGTACAACTTGTTTGTGCTTCCTAGATCGTTATCTTTCTTTGATTGTTTGTGTCACAACTTGCATGCTAAACACAGGTTTCCGTATCTCTCTGGCTTAAATCGGAGACCTAAGCACACAAATGTCCAGGAGAAAAAGTTAGAAACTAAATTTGCTTAGTCTTGTTTCTTATTCTGTATTTTAAAGATTTTATATGCTCAAACTTTAGTATGTTTTAGTGAATTAAAGGGTAAGTGAAAATAAAAAGACCTCTTACTACTTTCATTGTACTGAGTTAAGCAACAATAATCTTAATATTGATAATTAATTCCTCTTTTAGGATTTAGCCTGGACTTTTCACCTTTGTCATTTCATGAACTTGAAAAGATGATAGATTAATAGTGCTGACCCATTTAGCATTCTTTAATTTATTTTGCAGTTAAATATAATCAGCTTTTGTGAACTAGTTATGATTTGCATAATTGCCCTAGTACTCAAAACTACATTTTAGCATTTATCTTCTGTTTTTTTCAGAGGCCAATTTTTCTCCTAATTCCTTGATAGGTTTTCTCCTTTTTGTGAATTTCTTATAAATATCATACTTTTTGCTAATCCATTCCTTCAACATGAAGGAAAACTCTTTTCTTATATGTCCATTGAAACACAGCCAGTTAGAATTTGGCAGAGTCAAAGGAATACTGTTTTGTAGTCTGTTAGATCTGACTCTGCCTAGATC